>JASDQU010687919.1:29445-40336 GCA_032191745.1 Picea mariana
TTGTAATGTAGCATTCTTTCATTCTTTTTCAAGCTTTCCAAAATTATTGAAAAAGACAAAAAAATCAAATATACCCCAAAAAGAGGAAGGGAAAATATTTTCTTTATGTTATTAGCACAATGAGTCACCCTTGGACAAAGCACATACTTTCGTTTGTTTGTCAAGATCTAGGATTAAATATGACCTTAGAAAGTTGTTCTCACTACATAGAGTTGTGTCCTCCTCCGTTTGGTTATCCTTCCAAACATATGGAGAATTTGCGTTGTCTACTGCATCGTGAACTTGTGTCAATTCCATGATGCCTGAGTCTCATCTTTTGTTGTTTTTTCATCGAAGGGAAGTTTTACTAAACTTGATTCGACCCTTCTTCAGTTTGTCTCTTGTCCTCATGCCCGTCCACCCCGAAAGACCAATCAAGTCCTTGTTCGAAATCAATGAAGTTCTCTGCACTGATCACCAAGATCCTCTTGCCTATTCCTGACATGCTATCGAAGACCTCTAGGTAGTTAAGTTGTACACTGATATTACACTCATACCCAATTTTGAATATTTTGGAGTTGTTGCTCGAGCTCTAAAGACCTCATCTCCAGCCATCAGGCATCTTTGGCTTCTTGAATATGGAGACTATACATGTATATATTTTGATTTTGAGATGTAGATCCAATGTGTATTGTTTGTGGATACACTTTATATAGTTATATGACATGGATTTGCAATGTATTTGATTGGAAACCATGATTTTATTTCATCCTGAACATGGGTATGCCTGCCTCAGTGAGACAAATTGTTATTTTTTGCAGATGGTACCTCCTGAACTCTGGTCCTTGGGCTCACTCGCTTCGTACATTGGTGAAGATTTGTAATGTATTTAGGCCATCAGATGCTCTTCTAACCTCACACATTAGGGGGCATTTGTTATAGCCCTAAATTGCACCAGAAATACACACCTGGTATCAGGCCATCTAACTTGCTATCTTTTCCAAGCCATCACTGAACAAGCTCTTCTAAAAATCATTGTTTTGAAGGTATACATGCCCTACACCACTACTTCCCGTGTGCACATGCTTGTTGCACGACTACAACTCGTGTACACTTCCAAAATGTCACAAAAAATGAAAAATTGCATAGGATTCTGGTTTTTGGGTCGTTACTTAACCGTTTGACTGCCCATAGCCATTCACCCCAATTGTTACTATCTCCTTTGACCTATAAGAGAATGGGTTGGGATCCTATTTCAAGAAGAAGCATGAGAGCATAGAAACTCTACGCAATTTCCATATTCCCCCTTTGCCTCAATATTCAGAAACCATATTGTGAGTTTGAGTAGTTGGTGCATTGTGAAGAGGATCCCAGGACTAGGTTCGAGGAGCAGTGTCGGTCTTATGTTGTAAGTGACTTTTGTAAGATCAATATAAATAAGTACTTTATCCATCCCTCCAAACGATGTCTTAAATTAATATGATTTTCTTACATTTCTTATTTATGATGTCTAACCCACTAATCCATATGTAGAATGCATGTTTGTAGTTTCTTGTTTATCTTTTGGTGAATGTAGGACAACCTTGGGAGGAGACTTGTAGTTAGGAAACAACCAAGAGCAAATGGATCGACACCGAACGTGGAGTTTAAGGTATGCCTACCATATTCCTAGATTTTGTCTTTTATTTATGATTGTGGGGAATGTTGGGACAGTTGATAAAACGTAGGAGACATTAGATGGTTAGCTCTGCCTACATTTTAGAACCCTGGTGTAGTCCGTAGAGGGGTTTTCCCACTATAGCACTTGCTTCACATCCTCCCAGTCTCTGAGTAAGGCTTTATGATTGGCCCACCATATGGCAGGGGTGTCCTAGAGAGCTACATCTATTACTAAGATTCTTTGGTCCTCTACTACCTTTTCTTCCATGATGAGCATAAAACTGTCGAGTCTCGAGGTACCATCATATATTGGGTGTTCTCTGACTTTGGTCCCAACCCATCTAGTTTCTCTAATAGTTGCACATATCCTTGAGAATATTTCATACAAACCTTGTTTCCAACTGTCAAAAGCCAATTCTGAATCTTCGTCTACCGATTGTATGCTTCTCCAACTTACTAATCCATCAGCAGTAGGATTTATGTAATCGTCTCTTGTCCTAGTTGTTACAGTATAAAACTGATCTAAATCTTCTCCCTCCATATTATTGTCTATGGGCTCTATATATCTAGGTCCTACATATGGATCCAATGGTTGAATTACCTTGATTCCATCGGCCTCAAAGGTCATGGTGTCTTTCTTTAAGTCGATTATTGCATAGTTTGCATAGGCCTAATCAATGCCAAGTATTGCAGGGTAAGGGTCCTTATCCCCCATGATCTCAATCACTTCAAAGTAATCCACTGTCTTTATTCCTGCAACATCTATTTCCACATTCTCCAGTCTTCTTATGGGGAAAATACAATATTAGTTTTCCATTCTTAACTGAATTGGGGAATATGTCAGCCTAGGTTTTCCTAAGGTTTCCTAGGTCTTCTTAGGAAGAATGTTCACATCAAACCCTAGATCCAACATGACATCATTAATCTCAAATTCATCTAACTAGGCTACTAGTCTAACTTCTTTTCCAGCTCGTACTTTTCTTATTTGCACTTTCTGAGTACTCTTCTTAGGAAAATTATCCCTTATTCCTGCTTCTATGGGTTCTTAATTCCCTAAAACTAGGTATAGCACATTGCGCAACTTCTCTGTTAATTGATCATTCCCGAGAATGTCGGAAAATAATTGAAACCAAAGGTCAACTACATTTTGAGGTTGCTTAGGTTGTCTTGGTATGACTACATGGTTTTTTGGTGTAGGGGGTGAAGATGGGACTTGCACAATMTTAGGGTAAACAATAGGTTGTGGGGTTTTCACTCGCATATTAGGGCTAGGAATATTCTGAAATATTTCTATGGCATCTTTAAAGAACTGTTTCTATTTTAGAGGGTCATACATGTCTTCTTTAGGTGCTACTTTCTRGATCTGGGGTAGAGTATCAGCATCAACTAATGTCTTCTCTCCTCCTCGAGTAACGATATTGAGGTTGGGAAACTATCCCTTAATAACTCTCTTTATTTATGAGYTGATTAGGTTAGTTCCTCATTTTCGTACCCTATCTTCCCATTTTGCAATTAATTCTGGGCAGTCTTTAGTTGCGTGCCCATTGGTTCTACAGTGAGAGCACCATGGTCACCTTAGATGAGCACATTCTCTAGACATGTGGCCTTTCTCATAACAGTTATAACATCTTCTTGGCCCTCTTCCCCCAGTTCTTCCTCCTCTGAAATCTCCTCTGACTCCGCCTCCTCGACCTCTTCCTAGTCCCTGAGGGTTTTCATTCACCCTGAATGTTGTTCTGTCCAGCATGTCTGGAAGTTCATCCAATGCTCTACGTTGATTGGTAGTATGCGTGGTAGATGCTCAGAACTCATAGTGTATTGTATTTGGTACTGTCAAATATTTCTGCATAATGTGGCACTGTCTTTGCCCATGCCCATGGATTCGGCAGATTTCACAATACTCAGTTGTTGGTGTTGCTTGGCTCCTTGGAAAAGCATGATATGGAGTGGGGTTATGGAATGGTAAGTTTGTAGACACTTGTGAAACTCCTCCCATGGTTCCTGCTGAGGGTCCCATCAGATTCTGAGGAGGTCCCATTCCCCTCATTCATGGACATTTGTTCACTAGATGTCCTTCTGTATAACATCCATTGCACCAGACCGGTGGTCGTCTTGGTCTAGGTATTATCACTTCTTGAATATTTTCTATAAGAGTTGTTATTTTCCCTTGTAGTTGTGCCAAATTCACATATGTTGGGGGTCTAGTCACTCTCAGGCTCCCAGGGTATCCCTCCATGGCTTCAATCTTCATCGATTGTTCCAAGGCATTTGTCAAAGTGGATATTAGTTGTTGTGTTAGAGAAATCCAGGTTAGAGGCAACAATCCTTGAATGTACCATTCCCTTTGATGTTCCTCATGGATTAGATGTGCTAACCTACCTATGACATATTTAAATTTCTAGTTTTATTCCCAAGCTTATTCACCTTCCTGTTGTTGGATCTCATGTAACTCAGACAGACTTTGTTGTTCTGACTGAGGTAGTTTGAACTCTCCTATGAACCTTGTCCATACCTGGCCAAGTGTGAACTTTTGACCTTGCATTCCTGGCTCAATGATCTTCATGTACCACTTGAGATTGTGACCTCTCAAGATAGTCTACAACTCTACCAACTTATTCACATCCGAAGTCCCTCTGGATCTCCAGATTGCTTCATACAAGAACCAATGTTGCTCAACATCTTCATCTCCCTTACCCAAAAATTATGGGTATCGAGCACTCGAACCTCCCACATGACCATCCATTGTTTATCTTGGTGCTCTTATCAAAATGAACCCTAACAGTCCCTCTTGCGATATACCAGGGGATGCCAATATCCTCCTTGTACTCACACTTCCTAGTGGTGACTGACTAACTAATTTTACTGGAACAGAACTCGCATGAGAAGGTAGTATCGAAATTACCACTTGTATAGAAGACACTTGGGGTATGGGAGATTTGGGGCTAGTGCCACTAGCTTCGGGGTAGTTCTATTTGATCTGGGGGGTCTCGTTTTCTTCCACTGGATCAGTCTCTTCAGTTAGGTTCCCAATCTCTCCTATCATCAGGGATGAATCTTCTCTTTCTTCTTCAAGATTCATGTCGGGTTCTTCCTCTCTTATGTTTACACCTTCTCCTTCTTGTCCAACCTCCTGGGGACTTCTTTCTCTCTGTTCTTCTCTCTCACTTAATATTTGACTAGCCAGTCTTTCCTATCTTCTCATATTCCGCAACTCTTCCATATATATTTCCTCTACTTCTCCTGGTCTGACTTCTTTCCTCAACTTCTTARATTGTCTTTTTKCTTTCTTGATCTTGCCGCACCACCACTTCTCAAATATGGCGGCTCTCTTCAAGGCTCACTCAGCTCTTGAGTCAATTTCTTTTTGTTTTCCCCCCCATTTGTCAAATAACCCTTCCCCTCTCTCAAGCCATGACTCTACCCCAGCCTCTCCCTACCCCAAGCAAGGATTTTTACRTTGCCATCTCAGTTGGGGACATAGTCAACATCCCCTCTTCCATCAAGAAAACTTTAATACACAGGGGGATCTCTCTCAAYAGTCTTCCCCTTGCGTATTTATTGAAATTTGMCTCTACGCAAGAAAAATATTGGTGGTTCTCAATTGCAAACTCAATAATATACCCCTCTAATGTGGTATTGACCCAGAAATCAACCGCTTGCGTGACTSGACAATCTAACCAATGAAGTGTTGCTATCTTTTTGGTGTCCCAATCATAGATCCTCTTGACTCATTCTTGGAACACTAGAGCTTCTTGRAGCCTATTTATCCAGTGGAAAYGTTCTTATGGGAACATAACCCATAATATTTTGTATTGGTCGCTCGATTGTTCTAAGTAAAAKATGGCTTCACGAGTAGCTTCCACCGATTTTCCCCTCAATTCTGCTTCTTTCCATATGAAGGTGTCCAAGTTTATTTCCCACCATTGGTCAGTACTAGATCTTTGAATCCATGGAAGAATCCTCCCTATAGGTTCCCTTTTAATGTAGGTCCCAACAACAAAACCATTTTTTTGGCGCAAGTTTTATTAGACCAAGGTCCTTCTCAGGTTACCAACAAAAGGTACCGAGTAGTCTAGAGCATTAGCATTTTTATCTCCTCTAAAGAGAAGAAGTCTCACCCGAAGCGCTGCTGAGACAAATAGATAGGGAAGGGTAAGTAAAAGACTTAGGAGGATTCATAGAACCTTCAAGACTCATCCTGATATTGCACAAGACATCTAACTATCAAACAAATCTGAATCTCATGTGTGCAAGAATCGAACCTACTTATGTTGCAGAAAATATTTTAAACACAAAACCATAATGAGGAACTTATAGACCACAAGGAAGTACTATAATGCATGAGTAAAACACAAGAATACATAGAATATTTTTAAAATTTAGATCCTTCTTTATATTATCTTCAAAATATTCCTTCATTTACAATCTCAAAACCATATAGTAGTGCTCTATTACAGAATCTTGGATCTAGATTGATCTCATAGAGCTTTAAATCTCAAAAGGCGTACATATTACATTATAGGCTCAGACCTTTTCTTAACTCAATTGATAACAACCCTATAGAGAGTGAAAGATTGGACAATAACACCAATCGAATGAATCAACAATGAACGAACCCCTTACATTTTCTGTTCATCCCTATATATAATCTAGGTTGTGCCTTTTGTCTCAGCTTGCACGCTTTCTTGTTCTATTGCAACTGCTTTTTCTTGGCTAGCGTTGCATTTTCCTTTTCGCAACTGGTTTTTGTTGCTCTTTCTTGCTCTGTTGTCCATCTTCTTTTGAATCTTGTGCAACTCATACTAGGCCAAAACTTGTGCAATTCCTTATCCCAAAAACGAAGGGCCCAACAGTGACAATGCCAAATTGCATGTGACAAGAAGGTGTAAACATAGATTTTCCATTACTGCAAACTATATAGATGAGGTAGAGCTTGATGTCATTCCATTGGATATTTGTGGTATTGTGTTTGGAAGCCCATACTTATATGATAGGAGAGCGATTTTCCATCATCATGAGAACAAGTATCATTTGTTTAAAAATGTTTTTGAGTACATTGTTAGAGCACATACAAAGAAGATGCTTTTTTCACTTACAAATGTTGGACAAATGAAAATACTAGTCAATGCTAGTAAGAACCTTGTACTTTTAATGACTAAACCCAAAGACAATGATGAAGAAAGAGTTCTCAAAGGATGTGATACAAAGTTACAATCTGATTTTCATGAGGTTGTTAACGAAAATGTTGAGATGTTTCAAGAACCAAGGGGATTGCCTCCTAAAAGGGGTATCCAACAAGAGATTGTATTGCAACAAGGAGGTCCTCTTCCAAACACATGTGCAGGATGTCAGACAAGGAGAATGTTGAAAACATAAAACAAGCCCAAGATTTTCTTGACAAAAAGCTCATCAAACCAAGCACTTTGTCATGCAGGTCACCAATTGGTTTGGTACAAAAGAAAGATTGTATGTGGCGTATGTGGGTAGATTTCAGAGCCTTGAACAAGACTACATATATGATTGTTGAAGGAGACATATGGAAGAAATATTTGAGATCAAAGAAAGTTCCATTGCATGCCTTGACAAGTTATGTTTTCTACTTGGTGATAAGGTATAAGAAAGACTTTTATAATAAAGTTTTTGATATGCTTACTAGGCCTATTGTTAGTGCTTTAGTCTTTTACAAGCATAATCTTATCATTCATGAGAGATATTTGGAACATTATGCTTTAGATGTTGATGAAAAACATGTTTATGAGAATTTATGTCATGCTAACCAAGTTGATGAATTGGATTCCTATGTGCATGGTAAACTTTTGTATCTTGGCAAGTTATGTTTTTCACAGGGTGAAAGAGTCAGCGTGATAAGGGAAGCATAGTCTTCTCTTGTTGCTGGCCATTTTAGCGTGGAAAAGGCAGTGGCTAGATTTAAAATCAAGCATCCTAAGTTTTTGGATGAGCATCTACATTATTTTTGACATGCGTATAATGAGGCCAAGAATTGCATTGAACCAATGCAGTTTGTGCAACAAACCGTTCAACAACAATTGAGAAAGAGCCAAGCCAAGTACACAGCAAGGCATGACAAGTTTCGTATTGGTCTCAAAGGCACCAATCCAAGAAAGGTTGGATGGATTGAGATTTTAAAGGTGTGGGAACTGTACCCTCATCTACAGATTGACTAAAAGTAGTCTTTTGGAGGTCCAAAAGATTCCCAATTGGGAGGTGTCATCCAGGGAATCAAATTTTGCTCAAAAATCAAATTTCTTGGAATCACTTCAAAATGGACGTGTGCATAGACCTCATTGTTAAAAATCCAATGCAACTTGAACGAGATCAAATGGACGTTGTATGAGAAAGATATTGTATTCTGTTCATTTTTCCAAATATGCAAAATTTTTGGTGACTGTACAGTCTGTATAGTGCTGACATGGTAGCTGATTGTACAGGTTGTACGATCCTATAATGATGTGAAAGGTGAGTTGGAATGTTGACTCAGCAGATTTGGAATACATGGGTGAATCACATCTCGACACATGTCATCTTGGTGGGAGAATGTAATGGTGCCATGTGGCCAAGTCGTGGGCTGCCACATGGCACCCCTCCATTGGTTTGTTGTGGAAATTTTTTATGACTCCATAGGAGTCGAACCCGTGACCTTCGAGCATAGGGGTAAATATTTGGTAGGCTCAGGCTACCAACCTACCCACAATACTTCTTAATATGTATGGTCGACTTATTTTATTTAAAGTTGCATTGAGGTTTATTTGGCAGAAAATAGGGCTGGGTCTAGGCCCTAGCCCCCGACGCTTTCCATATATACATTCCATATAACCTTGCACTTTACAATTTGGTATGAGAAATGTGGTTTGGTGTAGCCTCCATTTTGGTAATCCGACAGTCCATTTCTATAACATATGACCTGTGTCTCCCACCTTAGGCGCGGACTTTATGGTAAGTTTTTTTTTGATAGGTGCACGAGGCTTGTTTTAATAGAGCTTGTGGTTCTTAATGAAATACGATCGCTCCTTAAACTTGGCATGGGGGCTTAACCCACCAACAGACTATTCCATGCATCCACCACTTGTCATCAAGACACTCATGCATGAAAACAAGCCCGATTCAAGTGTTGGGACATGGCCACATGCCCCCCATGTGACCAACACCTCCACCCAAGGGGGTGCTAATATCGTTAACGGTTCCGAATATTTCCTTGTTTTACGAGATGCACATGTGTGTTGGGTTTTAGGCCTAGTAACACTACAAGAGCCTGGTTGGTCATTCACAAGTGTGTTTTGGTGAGCAGGTACAACAAGCTTGAAGAGGAAAACTTCCAGTAGGTGCAACTTCTTCATTTTTTGTCCAAACTAGGTACCTGAAAATCCAAGCAAGGGGTTTTTGGATGTTCTGAAGCCATTGGACCCATCTATAATATATTCTAAGAATTGTGTTGAGGGATCCTAAATCCATTTAATTCAAAAGTAGGAACCAAACCCACCACCAAGGCCTAATTAGAGTCGGCATCATTTAATGGTGGAATGGTTCTCCAGACCTTGCGATCCGACCAACTAATCAATGGGATTTACATAATGATTGAAAAGATGTCTTCTTGTGAAAGATCCTCCTTTAGTTTGGACTTTCTCTTTTTTGTATTTTCTCTTACAGTTAGGAGCGATACAAGATAAATGCTAGTATAAACCAGTTGGGTAACGAAGGGGAAAATACTTAACTACTAAAGAAGGTTGAGCTTGGGATAAACCTATTACTCTAGCATGTAAACAATGATTATTACACCTACAAAAAGCCTAGTATTAATACATTAACTTGTTGGTGTTCCAATTATTGACTGAGATACAATTATTAGAAGAAAACATACATGCAATGAACGATGGAAATAAAAATAGTTTCCTTAACTCTAATCATCAATCACATATTAACACAATGATTTAATTTTCATCATTATAGACAAGAACTATAAAAATATTGAATCAAATAACTTATCAACAGATTCATAAGCTCTTACTCGTTACAACATCCATTCATGAAATAAAATAAAAAATAATTCTTCTTCAAATCCAATCACACATGCTTTTGATGAAAAAAACAAACTTGTCTCTCATCCTAAACAAGACTTCTCAATTAAGGCAAATCTGAAATAGTTCTTTACAAATCCAAAAATGAGGGTCTTTGCAACAACCATCGACCTCTTGCTAACAGGTCGATCCTCCTATTTATAACATATTATTAACTAAAAATAACTATTAAAAGTGCATCTAAGTAAAACAAAACTTGCCACATGGCGCTTTCCATATCCTTTCACGTCGCCAATGCCATGAGGGTGTCTTCTTGAAGCTCGACTATCCTTGCAGTGAATAGGTGTCGTTCATTCATAAATTTACTATAGGCCTCTTGCAATTCACTCCTAAGGACCACCGTGGTATATGTGGTGTCCTGGTAATATTTCTCCAAATGGCGTAGATGTTCCAACTCCTTCAGTGCAACAACCATCTCCTCTTCATCCCTTTTCACTCTATCCAGGGTGTCATTTGTGATTTCCATCCCTGCATCGATAAGCATAGATGTCTTGCCATGCTCCGTGTTCATCAAATTTTACTCTGTGGTGATGAGGATGGAGAGATATAGATTAATCCTCCTCTTCTTGGTGGTTCTATTCATGATACCTTTCCTTTTCTGGTCATAGGAGATGGCATGTATATCAACAATTTCATCCACAGGTTTGGGGATTTATTGATCTCCCCAGGTAAGCATATTTCCCAGGCTTTTGATAGTCTATATTTGCTCAAGAGTGGGTTCTTGAACCTATTCCATGTTTTCCAAAAGCCCTACCTCTGGTTGTTTCCCGTGGGGAGGTTGAGTACCGGTTGAAATTGAATCATCAGGGATAGGATCGATACATACTTGATAATCAACTGTTGAGATGTTGATTTCCTACTGTGGAACTTCTTCTTTTTGTTCGTCTGACCCTAGATCATCCATTGGAATATCTATTTGGGTCTCTGGTACATTGAGTAGCTTAGTGTCAAAGACACTTTCGACCTCCTGGTCATTCTATGGAAGGCCCTGAATTTGAGCATTGGTAATTGGGGAAGATGCCTTCTCAGGCTCCTTTTTCTCTATGATATGCACCAGAGTCACCAGGGATACTTCTGAAATTTCCTCATCATCATAGATTGTTATCAAGTCGTGGAGAGGGTCTGGTGCACTTTCTCTACCTGAAGTTCTTTCTATCTCT
>JASDQU010687920.1:8537-39248 GCA_032191745.1 Picea mariana
GAGGGTCCCACTTCTCATGCAAACCTATTTATTTTAAAGATATAATTCTAAAGTGGATACTTGAAGGTTCTTAAGAACATCGTCCGAGAGATATAAAGGTCATATCCTAGCCTTGATTTGATAGTGATTGCTTCAGAATGAGACCCAAGGGTTTTTGTTCAGTTTTAAGTGTGCCTCTTTATGTTTTTCAACTCTCTTTACCCGGCATAGCCCCGCTGCCAGCAGGCCTATTCAGTACCCCAACGGGTTTACCTTAGTACCATACAAGCATGGCCCCACTGCCATTAGGCTTGTTCAATACCCCGGCGGGTTTATTTGTACTTCCTGATACTTCCTTTTTATTATATTACTCAAAAGATTTAGAATTATGTATACTACTCATTGACAGTTTTAGAGTATAAGGAAGGCAGGTGGTATGAGAGTGTTTTAGAGTTATTAGGCATATAATTAATTGTTTGCAATTATCCCAAGGGTGACATCATCCACATTCAACTTAAATCTCAACTATTCAATGTATAATGGAACATCTCAGATAATGACTAAGAGGTCCCTCTAGTTAATCCTATTAGGGTTCTCATGAAAGTTCATTGAAGTTTTGCAAGGGCAGTCCACCACATGAGGTTTTCATCAACACCTCCAAGAGAAGCTTGTAAAGATAAACTTGGATAAGAACTTGTTGAATCAGCTAGGTTAGTATTATACATAATGGTGTCACCAATTTTCAATGGATATTTCAATTAGCAATCACTTTTTCAAAATGATGAGGTAATAAGACAAGTGCAACCATTATCATATCGAGCTAAATGTGGAAATATCTTCTTAAAGGAAAGCAAGGATGATTCATTCAAGGTTGAGTGTAGAAATGTAGAAGGAAGATGTACTTGAGAGTAAAAACAATTCAACACAAGCCTTAAATGATCCTTGATAGAAAGAACATGACGAGATTATCCCATACCTCTAATTACCTAAAGTGAAAATGATGTTAAGCAAGGGACAAATATCATATCACCTTGGCATCAGTACAAGATTGGTAACTGGTATCAGAACATGTTTCTGCAGTACCGTAATAGATAGTATCGGAATAGGACAGTAACAAAACAGGGCAGTACTGGAATAGAGCAGAGGGCAGAAACAGAGTGACAGGATGAATGATTTCTATACGAGGAGATGTATATGAGGGCTTGCATAAATTCATGGTAGGGAGTGTGCAATAATTGAGAGTAATCATATGTTTACTGCATAATTAGTCTAATTCCTTAGTAAAACGAAAACAAATTGTTGAGTTTATATGTCCTATTGCTTGAAGCATTTAAATTGAGCAGTAAAAATTGAATACATGATTAGAGCTACCATCACCTTATTACCAGTACAAGATCACCTGAGTACTGAATGGACATAGGGTTATGCTTATGAAACTCTTGTAGGATGCACCTTGTAGAAGTAGCTGGTGTTCTCTGGTGTTCCGGAAGAGGACCTGTGATCTGAATCAACTAAAAAACCATGTAGATGGAACAAATACCAACACTAGATGTAAGAAATCTAGGTTTGCATCAGAATAATGCAAAAGAATTTGGTGACTGGGCTCCAAGCTCTGTGAGAAGAGGGTATTTTGTAATTGGATGACCATATGTTGAGATTTTAGAAGCCTCCTCTTTTGGGACCAGGCTGATCACTACTCCTTTTGGCACTTCCTTTTTATTAAAAAAATAATAATCCTAACTATTACTATCTCAACAACCACTCCCCCATGCTTGAGGTTTTGCATGGCCTCATGCAAACAATGCGAGACACTAAAAAACATCTTCTTAAAGGGTTGTGATCATCGGGATTTTCCATAGCAAATCCATCTTCCATTTTTATCATGATTTCCACAGAATTCAAAATATCAAGCCTGAGGTTTTTCTCAAAATGAGTTGATGCTTCGGCCTTTGAAGGGTCGGCTTGCAGGAAAGATTGAAGACATTGAGAATCCTACTGATTTTCTAATTGGAAGCGCACCAATTCATCCTCAAAAGATATTTTTCAAATGATTAATCCAAATCATCAATTGTCAAGTTATAGACGTGCATTGGGGAAGTCTAGCTTGCATAACAGATGTGGCAATTTGTAGCTGGCAAAGAGCTCATTTTCATGTGAATGATATTTCCAATTGTGCGCTCTTCTCGAAAGTTGTAATATTCAAGTCAGATGCATTTTCAAAAATCAAATATACATGCATGTACCTTCAGATTATCCTCCAAAGATTTAGCTGCTGTCACATTTGAAAATGCAGCAAATCCATCAAGTTCTCCAAAATGAGCATTCACGGGTGCTTTTGCTGATGATGGACTTGCAAGTTGTGGAGAAGGAACACCATAGAATGCAACAACACTATCGACTTTTGGAAACAACACATTACTTACAATAGATAAAGCACCACCCTTGCAAAAAAAAACCGTTATTCCAACCATTTTCCTTCAGCCACTTCATGGATGCCGCAATATTTTTAACAACTTGCCAATCAAGACGATCCATTAAAGAGGTAGAGGCTGTTGCATCAACAATAATGACAATCGAACCCATATGTAAAAAAATGCCACATTTTGTTGCAATTTCTCTTGCTTTGTTAATATTGTCACCAGCAACCATTCTTACTGTAATATCTGCCATTCTACAGACTTCAACAACTTCTTTGACACCAAGACACACATGATCCCTGATGCCAACAATGATAATGCATGTATAACCATTTATATGGATGGTTTCATTCTCTGAATCAAAATTATCTTCCAAGTCTATAAAAGAAAGACAGAGTTTGAAAAGAAAATGCCCAAAGTAAATGAAATTTAAACCCACATCGACACCAAACTACTGCAATAACTCAAACTGATTCCTAAATATAATGATGAATCCATAATGAAACAATGCACATGAGAATTAGAAAATTTCAAAGGCATCTGATCCACCACTCTCAATATCCTTTCTTCTTGTCCGTATCCTGTCCATTTCCATTGCCTTTGTGCAAAATTAAAAAAAAATCAACACCATCTGTTCACCAAGACTCTAATGTCCTCAAAGCTCCAATGATGAGGAAGACCCCAGTTTCCATCTCTGCACATGGGAGGACATGGTACGATCCTTATCAATGGATGTCCAACCTCCAAGACCCTACTCTCACTCGTCATTTTCAAGGCGAAAATAGTTACACCGAAGCTTTCATGGCAAACATCATAGAACTACAACAACAATTGCAGGCCGAGATGCAGTCCATAATGCCTCGAGAGGTCTCGAATCCCCCAGAGCGTTGGGGTACCTGGTTATATTACCAGCGCATTTCTGAAGGAAAGGAATATCCAGTTCTATGCAGGAGAATGGAAAGTTACGGATCGAATGTAGGCTTAGAATGAGTAGCAATGGTGAAATTGGTTTAGTGGCAGTGATGTCATGGCTCTGATTTGACATGGAATGAACATGCTCTTCGGAAAGAAACTCGATCTTGGAAAGGAATTCGTGCATATAATGATTTTGAACCCACAAAAACTTAGTACTTTTCTGCCATCAAGTGTAATACTATCTGATATATGAAAAAAAAAATCAGAAATAGCACTAATAAAACAAATTCAATGAAGAAAGAAATTAATGCACTTTTACCTATTTCGTCATGGAGTCTCTAACTAATTTTAATCTTTGCCACTCACTTATTGGTTCATGAACCAAATCTGCATATTCTATTGAATTGTATGAATGTTATAGTTACCAAAAACATCGATCATTGCTCTATTTGACCACTTTTCAACCTGCAATTAGATTTAGATTAAAAAAAATGCTCAAAATTCAAAGTTATTGGATCAATTCAAAACCTGTCCCAAAGCGTAGATCTCGTCTCCGTGAATCCAACGCAATTTGTTTCACTGAAATCCAACTTCATATGCTCCCGGAATTGCGTTCTGATCGTTTCAGGAAACAGTGAAAAAAATGTGAAGGGCCCTCCATTGGTTTTGAGCCCGCGACCTATTGTTTATCATCCAAGCGTTTTAACCAGTCCCGCTACCAATTCTACTTGTTAGAGGTGCGCCCAATAAATTTTTTAACTTAAATATTCACGCTTATGGGAGAGGGGATCGGGGTGAAGCCCTAGCCTTTGTTCGTTCCAGTGCCGGAGAACCACAGTCCTATGCGCCCAGAAGACCATCACTAAAGCCCATGGGAGCCAAAGGCTGAAAAATCTGGGCTGAAACTCCGTTAGCACCCTGTGGCTAGATTTTCAGTTATGTGGTACCACATGACCTTGGTTTTCGGATCTAGGAGCTAAGTCAGTTTTAACCGTGCACCATTTTCGACCACTGCTCGGGAGTTCCGGATTTGGCACGCATTTTGCGGATTCGGGGTCACACTGGCCAGGTTTGGGTCATTTTGGCTATTCTTTATCAATGAAATTTAAGTAGAATATTAAAACAACCATAACTTCTTCAATTTTGGGCCAAATGAGGTGCAACAAAAGCCAAAATAGGGGTTTTCGACAGTGCTGGATCTAATGCAGACATCATATTTGCAGTTTGAGCTTGGTAAGAGACTATAATTGATATTTTTAATGAAATTAGATCTCCTATCCATTTTTTATTGAAAAATGTTTAAAACTAATTTTGCTCAATTTCTTCTGTTTTTTTCAGGTTGCAGGCAGCTAAAGAACAGATCATATATGACAATATTAATCATTCTTTGTGCAATTAGAACTTGAAATCAAATGAAAATTGAATGGATCTACTTTCAATTTGTGGCTCTAAAAACTCTTATTATTCTCCTTATTCCTTCTCTTTCTTCATTCCTGCAAATGATTATTGGGCTGCAAATGAAATAAAATTCAACAAAAATGAAACATTACTAAGTGTTTTATTCACTAATCCTATCCTACTCTATCCTTCTAAAAAAAGAATGATTGATCATGTGTATGCATATTTCCAGTGTAGCCATGTGCATAATAGGAGTAACAAAATATTCATGCTTATTTCTGAAAAATATACATTAAAATTCACCAAGCATGATAAACCAATTGTTTTGATAGTTCAAATAATAAGATAGAAGAGTGATGTAATTTAATCCTTGATTGGAACCATTCTTCAATAGGATCATGGCATTGTTGATTCCTTTCTAGGTTTAAGTTAGATTGAATATCCTCCTCTATTATGCATTCTTCAACTTTAAATTCTAATGATTGCTCTCCATTAAAGTTATTGCATGACTCTTCAATTTCTTCAATAAATTGACAAGATGAATTAAAAGAAACTTGAAGATCTTCTTGTATAGGTGGAGAATTAGATAAATTTTTGAATGCATTTAAAATATACTTTTCCTGAGAGGGAGATATCCCAGCTGATGCTAGGATTCGAGCAAGACCCTGAAAAGACATTCTTCAAAATTCTTAATTGTCATTGAATTGCTCCAATTGGCTGATGATCCCTGTAGTGCACACAGATTAGTACTTGAGGGTTCTTACAACACCCCAAACATGATTTATCATCAAAGATCTGAAATTTAAAACTATTTGTAAAAACAAAACACACCAAATTTGAACTCCTTGCGTTACTGGGACCCTGCTGTCACCAGGCTATCGGTTCGCACAAGTTAGCTCATCATAAATAAAACTAAATTTGTATAAAAGAAGCAAAAACACACTTGCATTAAAAGAAGAGAGGACAACCTAACTTTGGAGCAACCCCACCAAAGTGTATGTGTGGGCTCTTCCCTCGTGTCTTATTGTCTTCTCTCCGCCCTTAGTTCATCCATAAAACCAATCCAAAACCAATCCAAAACCATTAAAGAAATCTGATTCAAATACTACCTATTACCATTTACAACTCCCTGGCAACTGCGCCAAAATGTAGGTGTACAAATATGTTCAATATATATCTTACACTCATTTAAATGTCAATATGGGATTCGTAATCAATAGAGTTGATGCACTATATGTGTCGATAACAGATAGGTTCCTATGTCTGATGAGTATAGAATAAAGAAGAAACAATCAATACCAATACTCTGTTTTGCAATCCTTAATCTATGTTTTACACACTGTGCAAAAATTAAAGAACAAAATTCAAATAAAAGACTCTAGCTAACATGCACTCCAAAGGCTGTCTTACAAGAAACAAGATCGTCCATTTACTAGCTCATGAAGGTGAAAGATGGATTCTGATCTTACTTTTGTAGTCACTCACTTCAATATCAACTTGCAAGTTGTCTAATTCTGCACACTCTTCAAATCAGAAAAGGAATTTTAATGCAACCTCACAATTCTAAAAAGTTACTTTATTTCTACACAGGAAACAAGGATTTTAAATGAGATGTTCCATGTGTTGTCTCATGTAATGTGAAATATGGACTCTCCAATTGTTCCTGTACTGCCACACATTGCAAGATACAAGATGATATTAGAAGGACACAATTCAAAAATAAATGATCACACATAGAAATCATAAATGTTCACACACAAAAATTATAAATGATTATAAAGCTACCACTAGATTATTGTTCACAACTTTTGATGCATCCACACTTAGATTATTTTGTAACTTACAACTTATTTACATCAAACATTTCTACTCACAATTGATATGTACAAAATCACTCTACAGACATACTTACAAAAATTAGATCCACGTTACAATTACAGTAAGCTTGCCAAATTGGACTGGTGGACCCTTGCCGATGCCAATGGGGCAACTTAGAGGGAACTCACATAATAGTAAACTTTAAATAACACCTGGAGTCAATGAACTTAATCTCATATTAATTCTTCAGAAAATTTACATAGATAATATGTTCAGAAATCCATTCTGCAACATAACAATTCCTCTCTTTTTTAGCTTAGCCATCACTCAATTTATATGATTTTTACATTACAAATTTGGATCTAGACAATCCAATCCAAATCAAAACAATTTTCCATCAATGGAGGTCGAGTACAACCACTATCTAACCAAGGAAATGTTGTTCCCACGAATCTGGGCACGATCTTAGAAATTCTGGAAAATTGGCAAAGATTGAGGATGGATCGTTCCCCCTGAGATAGAGGTCCACATGTGTGTGATATGGCGATTCTGGCCCATGAGACCGAATGAAAACATGGCTCTGGAAAAAACCCATGTCCCCAAATTTTGAGATCCATCGTCATCAGCCCATAAATCGAGGTGAAAATTGAGTACCGGAATGTTGGTACCAAAATTCTGTAGGTAGTTGTTTAGTACCGGAATACACACAGTCATAATCCTGAGTACCGGATTAGGTGCATGGGCATTACCGAAATAGAACAGAGTGTGCTAGTACCGTATCAAAACTTCCTAAGATTCAAACAATTAGGATCATGCAAAATCAAAACATTTAATCAAATTAATTCAAGAAAAACTAAACAAATCATGCCTTAATCATAATTTACTCCTTATGCACATGAACAAGGTCATTGGGTGTGTGTTTGGGAGGAAATAGTCAAGTATAGCATTATAACATAGGAAAAAAGGATCAGGTACAAGGTAATATAGGGCATTATATATGTCAAAACTGAGACTCAACAACCATAGAAACATTTCTACTAGCCAAAACTTCGACAGGAGGTCAACAAGTATATCATGTCCTACACTACCTGTGTTATTGCCAAACTGACCACTAAGAAACAAGGCCTGTACACCCCTCTTCCTACTTCTAATAGGCCATGGGAATCCATCTCAATGGACTACATGTTGGGCCTCCTATCCACCAAGCGGGGAAATGACTCTGTTTTTGTGGTTGTTGATCGCTTTTCTAAGATGGAGATTATGGTTTCTTGCAAGAGGAGCATCACAGCGGAAGCCACTTCCAAACTCTTCTTTGAATGAGTCTGGGTACATTTTGGAATCCCACAAACAATTGTCTTATATTGGAACAGTCTATTTCTCAACACATTCGGGTCGAGCCTCTGGTCACTGTTGGACACCAAGATCACCAAATCCATGACCTGCCACCCCTAGATAGATGGCCAAACCAAGGTCGTAAATCAAATGATCGTGCATATCCTACGCATGTATAATTCCAAGAACCCTCACAAATGGGATGAGAGTCTTCCCTATGTCCATCATAGCTACAACCGAACCCTGCGTAGCTCAACCGACCACAACCCTTTTCGGATGGGGTTGGGATTCCAACCATTGGGTTCCATAGATGTTGCACTTCCCCTTGAGGTCACCTCGGCCGACTCATCTCCTTCTACAACTAAAGTTGACAAAGCTACTTATTTCATTGAGCGGATCCAACACATTTTCCAATAGGTTCAGGATATCCTACAAAATTCTAATGACAAGTGCAAGTAGCACCATGATCAACATCAGGTGCCACATAATTTTTCAGGTAGGCGACAAAGTTTGGTTGCACTTGTAGAAAAAACACCTTGCAGAACCCCATTGGAAGGTTTGCCCACTCCATTATGGGTCTTACACCATCACCAAGACTGTGGGGGATAATTCTTTTCAGCTCAACATTCCTCCTTTCCTTGGCCTGCACCCAATGTTCAACGTGGACCTACTTCGACCTCATTTCCCACCATTATTGGACACCTCAGACGTAGCAGAACAACTGACACCAACAGAGCTCAACCCCGACTTCATACAAAAGGAATCCAGTGATAAGATTTTGGATACACATATCAAGGGCACTCGACAGCAAAGGATCCAACTTTAACGAGTCGTCAAAGCAGGGCATCTCCTGCAACAAGGCAAGTGGCTCACCCGGGGCAATTCAGCAAAAATTTCCTCATTTGATGGGGGAACTCAACACAATGGAGACAATTTCTTCATAAGGAGGGAGGATTGATTTAGGTGGATATCGGTGGCCACCTACCTTTTCTAGCTGGCTCAAAACAACTTTCTGGTAATTTTGGTAATTTACTATTTTTAGCAAAGGTCCTAAACTTCCGGAGTCGTTTTGAGGCCCTAAACGATGCTTTTTTGGGTATCTTCCGATTAAAAATTTTCATTATCAATTTTTCATCAATAGTTGTAGTCCTCTGATATATCTTTCCAACGGGCTATCATACGCCTAAAACGAAGATCATATGCAAAAGTTACGACCCTAGGAAGTTGATGTAATAACTTACCCAAATGGAGCCCACATGACTTTTGGCGCTTCATCTCCTAGGGCTAGGTTTTTGGATGTCTAGGGTTTTTGACACTCCTGTTTATTGTAAAATTGCCTTCAGAGCCTCATTGTAGCCATCTTCTTACGAAAGAGTGAAATAATTACTTCTCTTCTCAGAGATAAGTTGCCACCATTCTAGAAAGCTTGTTTTTAGTTGCATTTTATAGTTTCAGCTTATTTCTTTATTGAATAGAAAACCGATTTTACTGTATCTCTGTTATTTTGTGTTAAGCATCTGTTAATAATTTGTATTCATTTCGTTCTTCTCATAAAATCTGGATTAGTGGTATCAGAGCGGTTTTCTCCTTGTCATCTTAATGCATGTCCCCAACGAGGTTAGAGTACAAAGAATTGGGTCTCGAGCTTGTTTCTCTTGAGGACCAAAGCTCTCACATGCCCAAGCGACCTCTCATAGTAGGAGAAAATAAATATGATGGGACAAGACATCCTTTTAAAATTTTGTTTGAGGAATCCCTCACACAATAGAGGAACGTGATGATGGATAGTTTTGCGCAAATCCTTCAGCGACTACCAATAGGCAACACATCTTCTTCGAGCGGAGGCGCCACCCCCTTCAAGGTACAAATAAATTTCGATGCTCCTGTATTTGAAGGTCAGATAGAAACATATGGTGTAGACAAGTGGTTGAATCTACTAGAAGGGTATTTTTTTGTCCATAACTTTTCGAATAGAGAAAATATTACTTTTGTGCTCCTCAAAGTCGTTCCCCATGTCAAATATTGGTGGGAAATTTTCTGTGATCAAAAGAAAGCAGAGGAACCCTCATTATTTACAGTCATGACCACCTGGGAATCCTCCAGGGATGCTATTAAGGAACAATACTACCCTGTTGGAAGTTATGATGATTTTTATACCAAATGGACCACACTGCAATAAAAAAGAGACCAAGCAGTGCCAGAGTTCACAAATATCTTCGATACCTTGCACACCAATTTGGGTATCAAAGATTCAAAGCGACATCTGGTGCTCAAGTATCGTGGTTCTCTACCTAGATACATCCAGACAGAAATGGAATTTATGGACATCTTTTCCTTAGGTGTGGCCTACCGATATGCCGTCAAAATAAAGCATAAGCTCAAACAAAAGACGCGGAAATTTGGGCCCGGGAACCCCTCACAGCAAAAGCCAGGAAATGGCGGCCCCAACCCATAGAAAAAAGTACAGAGAAAATATGGATAGTATCAAGACAACCAGTCCAAACCACAAGCAAAGAAAGACACTGGAAAGACAAAGAAATATACTGGGAAGTGGTGCGACTTCCATAAGAGCCCTTGGCATAACACTGCTGACTGTCTCTCAAAGAAGTCATTGGTGGTTGGAGTGAAAGTCTTTGAATCAGATGTGGATTATGACTATGAGTCAGAACCAATAAGGGGAAGACAGATCATTGACACAGAACCCAATGCCACTGTTGCTACCACCAAGCTCCAGCCTGATGAACCAGATGAGTTAGAAGAAGGAGAGCGCCTCTTCCATTCACATATGTGGGTAAAAGGCACCCTATTCCACTTCATCATTGATAGCGGTAGACAAAATAAGCTCATCTCATAGAGGTTATCAAGTGGTTGGCCTTTCCAAAAATTCCACACCCACAACCCTACACCATTGTATGGCTCCGCCAAGGAATCGATCTCTGCGTCAGCCAACATTGTCGATTGTCGTATGACATCAATCCCTTCAAAGATGATGTATTGTGTAATGTTTCTCCTCTCGAAGTTTGTGATGTTCTTTTGGGTCAACCTTATTTATGGAAACATGATGTTGTATATGAGTCTAGGCCTCATAGTGTTATTATTACTTTGAACAAGAAATTGTACAGGATACCTAAGGCAATCCCACTTAGTGTTATTTCCTTGATCTCTGCCAAGCATTGCAAGAATGTCATCTCTTAGATGGGGAAATTTTTCTTCTTCATGATTCACTCTCGTAATGAGCGAAAGATCACAGCCACATCCAGGATCTCTGTAGTCGACCTCTCCACACAGCAGAAATAAGTAGATAAGTTCATCAAAGAATACTCAGATATCTTCTCCTCACCTACCGGGGTACCTCTGCACTGTTAGGTCAAGCACCCCATAAATTTGACCCCCATCACACCGCTTCCCAATGGGCCAGTCTATTGTTGCTCTATGTTAAAGAATGAGGAGATCAAGTGACAGATTCAAGAAATCCTCCACAAGGGGCACATCCGTCCCATCTCATCACCTTGTAGGATCCCAATCATGCTGGTATAGAAGAAAGATGGAATCTGGGGACTCTGCATTAACTACCAGGCCCTGAATAAAATCACAGTCAGAAACCGGTACCCAATTCCCCAAATCGATGACCTCCTTGATCAACTCACAAGGTCCAAATACTTCAATAAGAGTGATCTAAAGTCTGGCTACCACCAGGTCCCAATAGAACAGACAGATGTATGGAAGACCACCTTCAAGTCAAAGGAAGGCCCTTTTGAATGGTTGGTCATGCCCTTTGGTTTGAAAAATGCTCCAGCCACTTTCATGAGGATGATGGATGATATCCTGTGACCATTCCCCAATACTTTCATAGTGGTGTATTTGGATGACATTCTCATTACAAGTCTTGGGTAGAACACTTCCAACATATTCAACAGGTTCTGCACACCCTGCGGTAGCACAAGCTATACGCCAACTTAGAAAAATGATCCTTCAACATTGACAGGGTCCATTACCTGGGCTACATCGTTGATCATCATGGCGGACATGTGGATCCAGCCAAGATCCAATTCATCTTTGACTGTCTAGCCCCAACCACACTCACTGAGCTTCGGAGCTTCTTAGGCCTTGCCAATTTCTACCACAGGTTCGTGTTGGGATTCTCCTATATTGAATGGGCCCTCAGCCAAATAACCAGGGGTGGTTGTAAGGAAAAATTTGTGTGGCGTCGGTCCCAACAATAAGAGTTCGATGATTTGAAGCAACTCTTATTCTCAACCTCAGTACTTTCACTACCAGACCTGCAACAACCCTTTGAGATCGAGACAGATGCTTCAGACTATGTTGTGGGTGTCATTCTCACTCAACACGGCCACCCCATGGCCTATCATAGTGAGACACTATCAGATGTTGTCTGTAAGTACCCTACTTATGACAAAGAAATGTACTCCATTATGCAAGCCTACCTCTAGTGGAGACATTACATTCTTGGGAAGGAGACAATCATCCACACTGATCATAAGCCACTACAATTCATGCAGACACAAGGAAAATTACAAAATGACCACCATCAAAAGTGGTCGACATACTTACAACAATTCCACCTCAAAATCAAGTATAAAATAGGAAGCACCAACCACGTCGTTGACTGCCTCAGTAAACACCTAGTCGCAGCACTCACCACGGTGCTAGACTCTTGTGGCCATGAGACCTATGGATGGCCCCAACTCTATGATAGAGACCCAAACTTCACCACCACCTACCAAATTTTGGGTGCAAACGAAGTTGTCAATAATTTCCATCTTCAGGATGGGTTGTTGCGTCATCTGGGCCATATCTGCATTCCATCAAGTGAGCGAGCGAAGTTGATCTTGGAATCCCACTAGAGTTGGGTGGAAGGACAATTTGGGGTCAAATAGACAGTGGCTATGCTATAGAAACATTTCTACTGGTTGAAACTTCGACAGGAGGTTAGCAAGCATATCAGGTCCTGCACTCCCTACGTTATTGCCAAACCGACCACTAAGAAACACGGCCTGTACACCCCTCTTCTTACTCTTGACAGGCGATAAGAATCCATCTCAATGGACTACATGGTGGGTCTCATGTCCACCAAGTGGGGAAATGAATTTGTTTTTGTGGTTGTTGATTGCTTTTCTAAGATGGCCATTCTGGTTGCCTGCAAGAAGAGCATCACAGCAGAAGCCACTTCCAAGCTCTTCTTTGAACGAGTCTAGGTACATTTTGGAATCTCACAAACCATTGTCTCAGATCGAGACAATCTATTTCTTATCACATTATGGTCGAGCATATGGACATTGCTAGACACCAATCTCACCAAATCCATGCCCTTCCACCCCCAGACAGATGGCCAAAACGAGGTCATAAATTGAATGATTGTGCATATCCTACACATGTATAATTCCAAGCACCCTCACACATGGGATGAGACTCTTCCCTATGTCCAACATAGATACAAGCGAGCCCTGTATAGTTCAACTGGCCACAGCCCCTTTCAGGTGGGGTTGGGATTCCAACCATTAGGTCCCATAGATGTTTCACTTCCCCTTGCGGTCACCTTAGCCCACTCATCTCCTGCTCCAAATGAAGCTGAAAAAGCCACCCAATTCATTGAGAAAATTCAGCACATCCGCCAACAGGTTTAGAATATCCTATAGAATTCCAATGACAAGTACAAGCAACACCATGACCAACATCGGGTGCCACATAATTTTCAGGTAGGCGACAAAATTTGGTTGCACTTGCAGAAAGAACGCCTTACAGGACCCCATCGGAAGCTTCACCCACTCCATTATGGGCCATACACCATCACCAAGACTTTGGGGGATAATTATTTTGAGCTCAACATTCCTCCTTTACTTGGTCTGCACCCAGTGTTCAACGTGGACCTCCTTTGGCCTTATTTCCCACCATTATTGGACACCTCAGATGTAGAAGAAAAACTGACACCAACAGAGCTCAACCTCGACTGCATACAAAAGGTATCCATTGATCAGATTGTGGACACACGGATCAAGGGTACTCGACAACAAAGGATCCATATTTATCGAGTCGTCAAAGCAGGGCAGCTCCTGCACCAAGGTAAGTGGCTCACCTAGGGCCAAATTCAGCAGAAAGTTCCTCATCTGATGGGGGAAATCAACACAATGGAGACCATTTCTTCCTAAGGATGGAGGATTGATCCATGTATATACAGGTGGCCACACACCTTTTCCAGCTGGCTCAAAAACGCTTTCTGGCAATTTTGGTAATTTACTATTTTAGCAGTTTTTCGGGTTCTGAACTCTCAGAGTCATTTTGAGGCCCTAAACGACGTTTTTTTGGGTATCTTTCAATCAAAAAATTTCATCTCCATATATTCAGAGATAAAATATAAACTTATAAACTTCAAGGTACATATAAACTTCAATATTCCTGTATTTGAAGGTCAGATAGATGTAGATGGTGTAGACAAGTTGTTGAATCTACTAGAAGGGTATTTTTTTGTCCATAACTTTTCGAATAGAGAAAATATTACTTTTTCACTCCTCAAATTCGTTCCCCATGTCAAAGATTGATGGGAAACTTTCTGTGAGAAAATGAAAATAGAGGAACCCTCGTTATTTACAGTCACGACCACCTGGGAATCCTTCAGGGATGCTATTAAGGAACAATACTACCTTGTTGGAAGTTATGACAACTTTTATACCAAATGGACCACACTACTACAAGAAAGAGACCAAACAGTGCCAAATTTCACAAATATCTTCCATACCTTGCGCACCAAGTTGGGTATCAAAGATTCAGAGTAACATCTGGTGATAAAGTATCGTGGTTCTCTACATAGATACATCCAGAATGAAATGGAAATTTTATACATCTCGTTCTTGGGCGCGGCCTACCGATATGTCGTCAAAATTGAACAGAAGCTCAAACAAAAGACGCGGAAATTTGGACCCGGGAACACCTCATAGAAAAATCTAGGAAAGGGTGGCCCCAACCTACAGAACAAAGGACTGAGCAAAGATTGAAAGTATAAGGACAACCAGTCCAAGCCACAAGCAAAGAAGGACACCAGAAAGACAAAGAGAGATACCAGGAAGTGGTTCGACTTCCATAAGATCCCTTGGCATAAAATTGATGACTGTCACTCAAATCAGTCACTGGTGGGAAAAGTGAAAGCCTATGAGTCAGATGCGGGTTCTGACTCTCAGTCAAAACCAGAAAAGGGAAGATGGATCATTGACGCAGAACCCACCAAGCTCCAGTCTGGTGAACCAGATGAGTCAGAAGAAGCAGAGCGCCTCTTCCATTCATAGATGTGGGTAAAAGGCACCCCACTACACTTCATCATTGATAGTGGTAGCTAGAAGAAACTCATCTCACCAAAGGTTCTCAAGCGGCTGGCCCTGCTGACAATGCCACACCCACAACCCTACAACATTGGATGGGTCCACCAATGAAGTGATCTCCATGTCAATCAACAATGTCGACTATCATACGACATCAAGCCCTTCAAAGACAAGGTATTGTGTGATGTTTCTCTTCTCGAAGTTTGGGATGTTATTTTGGGAAAACCTTATTTATGGAAACGTCATATTGTATATGAGTCTAGGCTTGGTAGTGTTATTATTACTTTGAACAGGAAATTGTACAGGATACCCGAGGTAGTCCCACCTAGTGATATTTCCTTGATCTTTGCCAAGCAATGAAGGAAGGTCATCTCTCAGACAGGGAAGTTTTTCTTCTTCGTGATTCTCTCTTGGAATGAGCAAAAGATCACAACTACATATAGGGTATCTGCGGACAACCTCTCCACATAGCAGAAGAAACTAGATAAGGTCATCGAATAATACTCGTATATCTTCTCCTAACCTACCGGGGTACCTCTGCACTGTTAGGTCAAGCACCCCATTGATCTAACCCCCGGCGCACCACTGTTGTTGGCACAGGGGAAAACCCGAGGTTCACTCCAAGAGCACACCAACAAGCCCTAGCTATTGGCTCTTTTGGAAACACATGTGAAGTAGATGCAGTCTCACCCAAAGCAGCTATGAGGGGGTTGTAGGACAGGGATGTCTACAACCAGGGGAATATCAAGTGGATCTATTACAACAACAATACATCATACATTTACCATTCAACTATCCATATCCATCCTTCACAGATTTATATTTTATCTACTACAATAAAGCAGGTAACAACATAACAACAACAGAGATCAAAGCATCAATCACACACACAACAACATATGTACGTGGTTCACCCTCTCTCTAGGGCTATTTCCACAGAATTGTGCTTATGATTTATTAGAGTAAATCTTATAGTTCTTATCTGCACTCTTAGCTAGCAGATCTTCTTTCTCTTCACTCTCTCTCTCCCTCCCCTTCCTGCACACCCAGCTGCAAAACTTGACCTTCGCACACAGCAGAAGATCTTACAATACCAGAAGGCTCTCTCTCTCAGCGCTTCTCTCTCATAATACAATGATCTCTCACCTCAACAGTAGAAATCATAACTCTATCATACCAAAACCTCTAGTAACCTCCTGACCCAGGTCCTCTTGACCTTTATTTATACATTACAATGACTCACCGACAGCCTTAGGCTGAAAACTAGGTGCCAAAACCCTAAATACCAAAACCCTAGGTGTCTAAAATCCTAGGCCAACTTGATCCACTTTTTTTAGGCTTCGCTAGCCTGTCTTTCCTTTCTTCTCACGCCATTCTCAAAAGCATCCAATAGTACTTTTCTTGAGTTTCCCTCGATCCCTCTTCCTTGTTGATCTGTCATCCTTGATCTTCTTGTCCAATGGATTTCTTTTCCATACCTCGCTCTGTCTTCTTTTCTCTTTTTCTTACTTCGACCCAATGATAGTCACTATGTCTCCCGCGAAGTTCGCTTTTTACCTTATCTTCCTTGTTCTTCACTTCCTTCCATAACCAAGGGCCAACAGGCCCCCAACACCCACCTATGACTCGTCCCGAGGCACTTCAGATTTGATACTTTTGTTTTGATTCAGTTTTGGACTATGCAGTGAAGCCTTTACTTTCTGCTTTATGCTTCTTCTTCCTCCTTGTGCAGACTATCTTTTTTGTGTCTGGTACCCAGTTTCAACTGCACCTGGTACCTAGACCCTTTTCCTCTTGTTTTTACTAAGAGCTACGAGGAAGCTGGTTGTCATAGTACAACTTCAACTAACTTCCATTTACCAAACCTTCCTTCCATTCTCCCTTCAATGTCTTCAGTTGCACAGCTCCTCCTTTTGTAATATAGGCAATCTCATATGGCCCAAGCCAATGCGTTCTGAACTTCCCTGGGTGTCTTATAAACTTAATTTCATACACCAGTACTAAGTCACCTTGCTTGAATGCCTTCTTTTTGATGTGCCTGTCATGGTAGGCCTTCTCTTTGTCCTTCTGAACCTATTGATGAAATCCTGCAATAAATCTGTCTTCTTCCAGTTCAACCAACTATGAAAGCCTCTCTTGAATAGCTCCAGTGTCATCCATATCTGTAAAGGCAACAATTATTAAACTTGGCACCAAGTATTCCATTAGGACAACAGCTTCAAGACCATAAACTAGCTTAAAAGGGGTCTGCATGGTCTGTTTCTTTCAAGTGGTTCTATAGGCCCAAAGTACTGTAGGTACTCTTAAATCCCAGCCATCCCTGTTCACATTACAAATCTTCGTCAGTGTTGTCTCCAAGATTTTTTGAATGCTTCGACTGTTCCATTTTCCTGAGGATGATAAGGTGTGCTCTTCTGATGGTAGATTATAAACTCCTCAGCCAATGCTTCAACTGTTTGATTGACGAAGTGTGTGACTTGGTAACTCATAAGGATCTTGGGGCATCCAAACTCGGTTATTATGTCATCAAATATAAATCGTATAGCTTTAGTTGCACTACAGTCCTTGACTGCTCTGGATTTGGCCAATCTGGTTAAGTATTCAGTCACAGTAATGATATACCTTGATCCTGTGTGCTTCCCAGGTGGGTTGATAGGTCCACAAAGTCAATGGCCCGTTTTTCAAATGCTTGTAGGGTCATCTGTGGTGATAATGGAATTTCATCTCTTCTAGATGGTCTCCCAACTCTCTATCACACATCACAGGTTCTAGCATAATCCTTAGCATCTCTGTGTAAGGTAGGCCACCAAAGGCTAGCTCACAGAACCTTCTACGCAGTTTCTTTCTCTGTATAATTTCTTCCTGTGATGCCTTCATGAGATTCTATGAGGATCAATGGGCATTCTTCCTCCATAACACATCTTCTTAGTATCTCATCATGTCCCATCTTGTAGATTTGACCCACTATCAGTGAAAAGTCTGCAGCATGTACTACTAGTTGTTTCTTCTGGGGAATTGTATACTCACTAGGTGCCATTCCTGTTAATAGGAAATTGACTATTTCTGCGAAGTGGTCATCAATCTTTCTGATGGTGAGCAGTTGTGCATCCGACAGTGTATCCTCCAGACTGGTGGGTTCTTCTCCATGTTCCAACCTTGACAAGTGGTCAGGGCCCTTATTCATTCTTCCTGGCTTAACTATGATCTCAAAATCATATTCTTGAAACAGGAGAAGCCATCTGCATATTCACCCCCCCAACACTGGCTTGTTGACTAGGTACTTCAGCATAGAGTGATCTGTGAACATTTTAAAGTGTCCTCCCAACAAGTAGTGTTGAAATTTTTGTAGCGCGTACACCATGGCTAATCCTTCTCTTTTTGTAGTGGTATAGTTAATTTCTATTGTAGATAGCTTCATGCTAGCAAAGGCTAACAGGTGATCGATGTCTCATGTTCCCGGCTATGCTAACACATCTCCCAATGCAATGGACGATGCATCAGCATGCACATGAAACTTTTTATTCCAATCTGGGAAAACCAAAATGGGCACAGTAACCATCTTCTATTTTAGTGTGTCAAAGCTTTGCTGGCATTCATCTATCCAACGAAACTGACAGTCCTTTTTCAACAGCTTCTCCATTGGTGTTGTAATTTGGGCATAGCCTTTAATTATATTCCTATAATAGCCAGTATGTCCTAAAGAAATGCACTGTTGTTTAACGAAAGTAGGAGGTGGTAAATCAACTATAATTTCAACTTTAGATGGATCAACCAGCAATCCCTTCTTGCATACAATATGGCCTAATAACACTCCAAATGGTGAGAAGAAGATGCACTTCTTCAAATTCAAAGCAATTTGGCACTGCCTGCATTTATCCAACATTATTCTTAGACATTCAATATGGCTTTTCAACAAACTAAACATAGTCCAGTCATCAAAATAGTCTTCTAAGAATTTGTGCAAAAATTCTTTGAACGCTTCGACAACCACCCTGGAAAATATGGCTGGGCCATTCTTTAGTCAAATGGCATCACTATGTATTGGTAGGATCCCCATTCAATGGAAAATGTGGTCTTGTGGCTATCCTCCTTAGTGATCTGGATCTGATGATATCCTGAAAATCCATCTGTAAAACAATATACTTCTTGGCCTCCCACATTGTCTAACACTTCATTGGTGAATGGTGTAGGGAAGGGGTCATGCAAACAGGCATCATTCAACTTCCTGAGGTCCACACAAATTCTAATTTCGCTTGTCTTCTTGTCTTGTACCACCATAGGGCTTATCCACTCTGATTCTTTGACAGGTTCAATAATCCCTGCTTCCAACATTCTGTCGATCTCAATCTTCAATTTTTCCTTGTATTTTGGGTTCAATCTGTAGGGTCTTTTCTTGACTGGCTTCGCATATGGTTTCAAAGGTATTCTCATCTCTCCCATAGGTCCTTTGATTCCCTTCATATCAGTGAACTTGGTTGGAAACAAGTCCTGATATTTGCGCAATAACTCTGTAATCTTGTCAATGGTAGAAGCATCCCATTAATCTTCGATATTGGAAAGCTTCGATGTCTCCTTTGTTCCAATATTGATGTTTTTTATCTTGATTGGCTGCCCAATAAATGGTATTTCAACTCCTAGTCCCTCCACATCTCTTTGGCCTTGTGTTTCAATGATGTTTACCTTCCTCAGATCATCGTCATCATCGGCATTGATGTTGTAGAAACCCTGCAATTTTTGGATAGGTGCAATCCATTTGTCCTCCTCTTGTTCCAACGAGAGGCTAGATTATTTCCAATCTGAAGTGACGAGGCACAACTCTGCTTGAAGGTACCAGTTGATAGGGGTCATGTCCAGTATTTTAATGAATCTGTGCACCCATTGCTCTTGTGGAATATCACTCCAGGCTTCTTCACAGCTTCACACGTGGTCCTTTGGGCAGCTTCGACATGTGTACCTCACTTCGCAACTTTCTACTTGGGTTGAGAACCGCATTGTCATCAAGGTTAGGAATTGTACCTAGTCTATAATATTGCTTTTGTGCATCCCCCGCCATCTTGTTGGTGTAGCTTTCAGGGCCTCATCCATTGCCAACAGTCTTTGTTGCATTGGTACACTTTCTTCAAAGTCCGACTAGAAGGTCTCTAATGGATTCAAACCATCAAAGGTGGGTAAGTTGTTCACCGTTGTACCAATCCAGTGAACATCTCTGGTCAGCCTGGCACACCTTCTTGTGGATACTTCATACATATGATTTTGCCAATTTTCCATTGCTTCTTCTAAGTCTGATGAGCATACACTGTCACTTCTCCAGCTGAGATTCCTGTCAGCCGTAGGATTAATGTAATCTTGTTGTCTGGCTGTCAGTTTGTAGATATTCACTAATTCATATGTGTGGTATTCTTCTCTGATGGGTTCTGTGTATCGTTGACCCTCATCTAGATCTAAGGGTGAAATGACCCTAAGGCCATATTTTTCAAATGTCATACATCTTTTCTTCAAATCAACAACAATGGAATTGTTAAAGGCCCAATCGATTCCTAGCAATGCATGGTAAGGGCAGTTGTCATCAACAACTTCAATTACCTCAAAATCTGCAAAGGTTCTAACTCTGTCAAAGTCCACAGGGACATGCTCCAATCTTCCAAATGGGCTGACAGCTTGTTGATTAGCCATGCGAAGATTGATAGGGGAATAGATCAGCTTGGGTTTTCCCATCAATGCCCATGTTTGCTTCGTCATGACATTAACCTTCGACCCTAAGTCAAGGACCACATGGTCTATATCATACTCTCCTATCTGAGCATTCAAATGTAATTCTTTATTTGTCCTTCTCTTCTTGACAATTTGGTGTACTTCCCTATTCAGTAACGGGTATATCTTCCCTAACTCATACTGTCTGATTAAGTTCTGTAGTTCTTGCATAGCATTCTCATGCTGAATTAAATTAAGGCAGGTGTATAAGAATTCGGTGAGCTTACTTACCTCTTTTCCTTGATTCGGTGAAGCCGACTGATCAAATGCCTGAGGCATTCCATATTCTCTTATTTATGGTTGTGTTTTTGATGAGTACCCTTGGTCCCTCTTGAACTCTTGTCTTGCTTCCTCAAAGATTTGTCTTTCTTTCTTTGCATCAAAAGCCCGAGTCTTCTCCGCAGCTTTCCTGATACCTGAATCTTCTGCGATCCTTCCTTGAAAAATGATATCCTCTCCTGTAGCAACACCTCCTTGAGTAATAACAATGACTCTCAGGTCTTGTGAGTTCTACTGAGGTCGTCGTCTTTATTGAAGCTTAGCCAACAGCATAGGGAAATCTTCTATAACATGCTCAAAAGAATTGCAATAAATACAAGTAGTACAAGGGTTCTGACAATCCCTTTCTATATGTCCTGGCTGCGAGCAGTTATAACAAATTATATGTCCTCGGCCTCAGCCCATTCCTCCTCCTCCTCCTCCTCTGTATCCACCGTGAGGATTGAAGTTTCCTCTTCCCGGGGAGTTGTACTACGTAGTGTTTCCTTTTTGTTGTACTTCACCTTGGATCTTGTATACATCTCTTGACCTTTCATGCATGAGGTCATAGGCCCTACAGTATCTATCATCATGCCCTACTGACTTACATAAGGTGCAATATAGGTTTGTAGGTGTCTGAACATACTTCTGCATGTAATATCACTCACCAGGGTGATGTCGGTTTCTGCATACTTCACACCAGGGTAATGTGACTTGCTTCAAGGGGCTCAGAGCTCCTGATGATCCGAAATCGGATCCAGAAGCCTGATAGGGCTTGAAAAATGCTCAAAAATGAAAGTGTTCGGAATGCGACGAAACCTATGCCATTGCGTCTGTATCATCTTCCTGATTCTGGTGGTATATTTACTTCGTCAAACGGAGTCCGTATGGAGAAGATATCGCGTTCTGTCCAAAAAGTCAAACAGACAAAAAAGGGGATGACTGTACAATCCGTACAGTCCACGTGGCATGACCGTACAGCGGACATGGCGACTCTACAAGGCGACATGTGGCAGACCGTACAGAGGACACATGGCATCACCAGGACACAACACGTGTCAGGTGGATTTGACATTTTCGACGTACGATTGGACCAGTACGGAGGTGACACGTGTCACCACTATCAAGGTGACACGTGGCAGGCTGACAGGGCATACGACAGGCTGACGCAGCAAGCAACGTGGCAGTACAGCTGAATTGATGTGGCATACATGTGGGCGAATCACGTGATGACACGTGGCATTATCCGATTGGTTGGTAAGGGTGCCACGTGGCCCAGTCAAGGGCTGCCACGTGGCACCCCATCATTGGTTATTGGTTTCATTGTGAAAATTTTGGTTGGCGTCGCCGGGGGTCGAACCCGCGACCTCCGGTGGACGAACGGACTATGGACATCGGGCTAACCAGGCCACTGGCGGGTGTTACTTGTTATATAAGAGGCAAGAAATTCTTTTGAATTTGGGTAAAGGTTTAAACGGCGGGAAATAGGGCTGGGGCTTAGCCCCAGCCCTCCACGCCACCATATGTGACCACATTATATAACCGGAGCAGCGTGTTGGCAGGACCATTATCGGATCGGGTAGCCCCCAGATCGCGGGAGGTTACCACGGGACCAGGGCTTACCAAAAATGCGCGGGAGGAATGTTAACGGTTAGCCCAAGATTCCATGCGTTGAACCATAAGACCCGGAGCTGGTGCGAAGAAGAGGGGCCAGCGCGCAGCCCTTTGGGCTGGCGCTCGTCCACATGGCCTCATGCGACCACGAATCCAGGGGCGCGCACTCATGCAGGGGGGATTATGCCCGATTTCTTATTAAAAGTGGGTTTTTGTTATTAAAACTTGGTTTTTATAATTAAATATGCCTATTTTTAATTGATTTTCTCCATTTTGGGGGGATATTGGGCATTTTTGGAGGCCAGATTCTTGGAGGAAGTTGGGGATGTGAAACCAACTCCATTGTTATATAAACTAGGCCTGTTTGAGGCCATTTACAGTCATTCAGAGCAGAGTTATGCTGGAGGAAAGCCAAGCCAAAGTCAGTTTGATGCAGGGAAGCCTTTGAGGTGGAGACGCTGTCGGATCGTTTCTGGGAGCTTGGAGCATCAGTTTTGCATGTCGTTTTTTCTGCAGGGTTCTAGAGATCTGGGAGAACAAGACCAGATCAATCTTGTAGCCTTTTGACATTGATGAGATGTAATTTTGAGCACTTGAGCAGAAATAAAGAAGCCTCCCCCACAAAGAAAAGGCCCGGAGACGTAGGCAAACATTGTGTTGAACTCCGTTATCAACCTGCGTTCTTATGGTTTGTTGTCATTTATTTATTTCAGATCTGCATATGTGTATTTGAATGTCATAATCCTCTTCTTTTCCTCATTCTTTCATTAAATTATCAAATGGTTAATGAATACATGCAAGTTTAAAACTCAACCATAATCATTTAAAAGATCCAATGGATCACCTGAGGCCAAATATTCATGAAATACAGGGCAGTGTTCCTTATCATGGCCCTCTGATCTACATTTGACACACTAGATGTCTTCTCTTTTTTCCTTTCCCTTCTCCTTTTTTATGTCTTTGACCTGTAAATACATATTGGTCAGCTGGCTCAAGATCTGGTTCATACCTGAGCTGGATTCTCCCATAGGGGATGATTCAAGCTTCATGGCGATCTCCAATGCTTCTGCATGTGAAGAAATCTCCTGCTGCATCAGGGGAACTCTGATATGTGGTAAAAGAGTAGCGATGAACCATTCTTTGTTCTATTCATCTGGGATCTTAAAAGTCAATCTTCCAGTTATGGTCTTGAATCTCTGATCAAACTCCCAGACAGGTTCGGCCACCTTTTTATTGATCTCCTTCATCTCTGTAATACATTGTGACTCCAAAGTAGGTTTTTTAAGCTCCGAAATCAACGCGTTCTTAATCTCATTCAATGGTTTAGGATGCGCAAGTCCTTGGAAAATCTTCATGTACCATCTCAATGCATGGTCTCTTAGTGTAGTGTAAATTGGTTTCTTTTAACAACTTCATTGGTAATAGTTTTAATGTTCCATACGGCCTCACACAGGAACCAGTGCTGATCAGGATCTTCAGATCCATCTCCTCTAAAGGTAGGGAGCCTCATCTCATCTGCCATGGAGATATCTAGGTTTCCTGTCTGAGTAGATGTTGAACTGCTAGTAGTAGTACTCTGTGAACTCTAATGATTCTGACTATTCTAATTACTTAGTACTATTGAGGCAATAGGAGGGTTAATAGTACTTACTTCGGTATTCTGTGTAGTTCCCGAGGTTTCTGGCTTCTTTCGGTGAAGTTCTTCAGCTTCCCCTTCTTTTGCTCTGGTGGGTTCTAAATGCTCTTCATCTGTCAGATCTTCCTCTTCTCCACTATAGAAGCCTTCTTCTTTGTAGTTTTTATTAAAGAGGTTCTCAAGGTGAACCCCTCGAAATACTCTTCCACTGCGCGTATGTCCCACTTCTGCGTCGTTGTCGCTGTCCGATTTCTTGAACATTAGCCTTTTTAAATCCACCCGATCTACTATATTTTCAAGATGTTCTTTTCATGCAACAACATCTTGATTCTTAGCTTCAGAAAGTGTAGAAATTTTCCTCTGGGTCCTTTGAAAAAGTATCTCTCGTCTTGGATATACAATTCTACTCTATCAACAGTAAATTCAGTGATATGCCCTCCAATGGTACTATCAAACCAATGATCTACTTTTATGGATACAGTGTTGTTGACTCTTTTAACCTTCTGGATTAGCATTGGCATCCAAACCACATGGAGTATAGATCTGATCTTGAACTGGGTATCAGCTAACCTATCCAACCACTCAAACAACTCCTGATGGATCCCTCCAAAGAAGATCTTGTGCGTGTCGGTGAAAATGTATCTTTGTAGCCAATCTTCAATACTCTGTTTAGGGTTCTTGTTTTGGGGCTTCAGTGAAGTCCCTCTCTTGATCTTCTATCCACTTTTGAATCTCTATCTTTGATGGGAACCACCTTGACATTCCCTCATGAAGATTCATGCCCTGGCAATGAAACCATTTGTTGGCATAGGGGCAGACTCGAGGTTCACTCCAAGAGCACACCAACAAGCCCTAGTTACCAGCCCTTTTGGAAACACTTGTGAAGCAGATGTAGTCTCACCCGAAGCAGCTATTAGGGGTTTTCAGGAAAGGGATGTCTACAACCAGGGGAATATCAAGTGGATATATTACAACAACAATACATCATACATCTACCATTCAACTAGCTAGATCCATCCTTCACATATTTAGATTTGATCTACTATAGTAAAGAAGGTAACAACATAACAACGACAGAGATCAAAGCATCAATCACACACACAACAACAGATGGACATGGTTCACCCTCTCTCTAGGGCTACATCCACATAATTGTGCTTATGATTTATTAGAGTAAAGCTTATTGTTCTTATCTGCGCTCTTAGCTAGCAGATCTTCTTTCTCTTCTCTCTCTATCCCTCCCCTTCCTGGGCACCCAGCTGTAAGACATGACCTTCACACACAACAGAAGATCTTACAATACCAGAAGGCTCTCTCTCTTAGTGCTTCTCTCTCATAATACAATGATCTCTCACCTCAAAAGTAGAGCTCATAACGTTATCGTACCAAAACCTCTAGTAACCTCCCTATCCAGGTCCTCTTGACCTTTATTTATACATTACAATAACTCGTCGATAGCCTTAGGCTGAAACCTAGGTGCCAAAACCCTAAATACCAAAACCCTAAGTGTCTAAAACCTTAGGTCAACTTGATCCACTTTTTCTGGGCTTCGCCAGCCTGTCTTTCCTTCCTTCTCGTGCTGTGCTCCAAAGAATCCAACAATCCTTTTCTTGAGTTGTGCTCAATCCCTCTTCCTTGTTGATCTGTCATCCTCGATATTCTCTTCCAATGGCTTGCTTTTCCATACCTTGCTCTGTCTTCTTTTCTCTTTTGCTTACTTTGACCCAGTGATAGTCACTGTGTCTCCCGCGAAGTTCTCTTTTTACCTTTTCTTCCTTGTTCTCTGCTTCCTTCCTTAACCAAGGGCCAACAGATGCCCAATGGGCCAGTCTATCACCGCTCTATGTTATAGAATGAGGAGATGAAGTGACAGATCCAAGAACTACTCCACAAGGGGCACATTTGTCCCATCTCATCACCTTACGGGAGCCCAATCATGTTGGTACAAAAGAAAGATGGAACCTGGCGACTCTGCATTGATTACTGGGGACTGAATAAAATCACAGTAAGAAACTGGTACCCAATTCCTTGAATTGATGATCTCCTTGATCAACGCACGGGGGCCTAATACTTCAGTAAGATTGATCTGAAGTCTGGCTACCACCACATCTCAATAGAACAGACAGATGTATGGAAGACTACCTTCAATTCAAAGGAAGGCCTTTTTGAATGGTTGGTCATGCCCTTTGGTTTGACAAATGCTCCAACCACTTTTATGAGGATGATAGACAATATCCTGTGATCATTCACCAATAATTTTGTAGTGGTGTATCTAGATGACATTCTCATTTACAACAAGTCTTGGGTAGAACATGTGCAACATATTCAACAGGTTTTGCACACCCTGTGGCAGCACAAGCTATATGCCAACTTGGAAAAATTCTCCTTCGGCATGGACAGGGTCCATTACCTGGGCTACATCATTGATCATCATGGTGTACATGTGGATCCATCCAAGATCCAAATCATCCATGACTGGCCAGCCCCAACCACACTCACTGAGCTTCATAGCTTCTTGGGCCTTGCCAATTTCTACTGCATGTTCGAGTTGGGATTCTCCCATATTGCATGGGCCCTCAGCCAAATAACCAGGGGTGGTGGTAAGGAAAAAATTGTGTGGGGATGGTTCCAACAACAATTGTTTGATTATTTGAAGCAGTGCTTGTGCTCAACCCCAGTACTTTCACTACCAGACCTGCAACAACCCTTTGAGATCGAGACAAATTCTTCAGACTATGTTGTGGGCACCATTCTAACTCAGCACGACCACCCCATGGTCTATCATAGTGAGACACTATCAGATGTTGTATGTAAGTACCCTACTTACAACAAAGAAATGTACTCCATTGTGCAAGATTTCCGCCAGTGGAGACATTACATTCTTGGGAAGGAGACAGTCATCCACACTGATCATAAGCCACTGCAGTTCATGCAGACACAAGAAAAATTACAGAATGACCGCCATCAAAACTGGTCCACATACTTACAACAATTCCACCTCAACATCAAGTATAAAACAAGAAGCAACAACTGTGTCATTGATTGCCTCAGTAGACCACCAGTTACAGAACTCACCACGGTGCTAGACGCTTGTGGCCATGAGACCTCTATATGGCCCCAACTCTATGTGACATAACCAGACTTCAACACCACCTACCAAATGTTGGGTGCAAACACAGTTGTCCATAATTTCCATATTTAGGATGGGTTGTTGTGTCATCTAGGCCATATATGTGTTCGATCAAGTGAGCGAGCAAAGATGATCTGGAAATCCCACTACAGTAGGGTGGCAGGACACTTCGGCGTCGAAAAGATAGTGGTGATGCTGCAAAAACATTTCTACTGGCCGAAACTTCAATAGGAGGTCAGCGAGTATATCAGGTCCTTCACTACCTAAGTTATTTCCAAACCGACCACCAAGAAACAAGGCTTGTACACCCCTCTTCTTACTCCTGACAGACCATGGGAATCCATCTCAATGGACTACATGTCGGGCCTCCCGTCCACCAAGAGGTGAAATGAATGTGTTTTTGTGGTTGTTGATCTCTTTTCTAAGATGGTGATTATGGTTGCCTGCAAGAAGAGCATCACAGCAAAATCCACTGCCAAGCTCTTCTTTGAATGAGTCTGGGTACACTTTGGAATCCCACAAACCATTGTCTCAGATCAGGACAATCGATTTCTTATCACATTCTGGTCGAGCCTCTGGTCACTGTTGGACACCAAGCTCACCAAATCCACGGCCTTCCACCCCCATATAGATGTCCAAAATGACATCGTAAATCGAATGATCGTGCATATCCTGTGCATTTATAATTCCAAGCACCCTCACACATGGGATGGGAGTCTTCCCTATGTCTAACATAGCTACAAACGAATCCTACATAGCTCAACCGGCCACAACCCCTTTCAGGTGGGGTTGGGATTCCAAACATTGGGTGCCATAGATGTTGCACTTCCCCTGACGGTCACCTCAATCGACTCATCTCCTTCTCCAACTGAAGATGACAAAGCCACCTAGTTCATTGAGCGGATCCAACACATCTGCCAATAGGTTCAGGATATCCTACAAAAGTCCAATGACAAGTAGAAGCAGCACCATGATAAACATCGGGTGCCACATAAGTTTCAGGTAGGCGACAAAGTTTGGTTGCACTTGCAGAAAGAAAACCTTACAGGACCCCATCGGAAGCTTCACCCACTCTTTTATGGGTCATACACCATCACCAAGGTTGTGGGGGATAATTATTTTGAGCGCAGCATTCCTCCTTTCCTTGGTCTGCACCCAGTGTTCAACGTGGACTTCCTTTAGCCTTATTTCCCACCAATATTGGACACCTTAGATGTATCAAAACAACTGACACCAACAAAGATCAACCCTGACTGCATACAAAAGGCATCCAGTGATCATATTATGGACACACAGATCAAGGGCACTCGATAACAAAGGATCCATCTTTATCGAGTCGTCAAAGTAGGGCAGCTCCTGCACCAAGGCAAGTGGCTCAGTCGGGGCCAAGTTCGTCAAAAATTTCCTCATCTGATGGGGGAACTCAACACAATGGAGACAATTGCTTCCTAAGGAAGGAGGATTGATCCAGGTGGATATCGGTGGACACCTACCTTTTCCAGTTGGCTCAAAATATCTTTTTGGCAATTTTGGTAATTTACTAGTTTTAGCAGTTTTCGGGTCCTCAACTTTCGGAGTCGTTTTGAGGCCCTAAATGAATCATTTTTGGGTATCTTCGTCAATTGGTTTATTCCTTGGATAGATCTTTCCAACGGGCTATCGTTTGCCTAAAACTGAGATCATATGAAAAGGTTATGACCCCAGGAAGTTGATGTACTGACTTACCCAAACGAGGCCCTCATGACTTTTGGCACTTCATCTCCTAGGGTTAGGTTTTTGGATGTCTAGGGGAAGGACAAAGAAAGATACCAGGAAGTGGTGCGACTTCCATAAGATCCCTTGGCATAACACTGTTGACTATCACTCAAATCACTCTCTGGTGATCGAAGTGAAATCCTCTGACTCAGATGTGGAGTTTGACTCTAAGTCAAAACCAGAAAGGGGAAGACAGATCATTGATGCAGAACCCAATGCCACCATTTCTACCACCAAGCTCAGCCCTGATGAACTAGATGAGTCAGAAGAAGGAGAGTGCCTCTTCCATTCACAGATGTGGGTAAAAGTAACCTCGCTGCACTTCATCGTTGATATCAGTAGCTAGAAGAACCTCATCTCAGCAAAGGTTGTCAAGCGGTTGGCCCTGCTTGTTGATTAAGGTTGGTTGTCATTGATGTCAACCCTTGAAGAAAGCCCCATAGCACAAAGGTTTGGGTAATGGACCCAATATTTTTTGATGTAAATATGACTCATTATTGTTTTGTCATGGTTGATAAGAAGTAAATATGGATGAAATTCAAAGTGGTCCCCTTATGGTGAAAGCCCTCACGAGAATATGCTTTGCGGAGTAAGAGAACCCATGCTTAATTGTGTAATAATGAGATGAAGAACAATGAATTTGTCAGGGAAACTATCCTAGATGGATAGTTCTTGTCATGCCATTTCTGGTGGTATGTGGAATGTCACATAACTCCTCACGGTTTGAGAGTTATGGCCTTACGAAGTTGGAGGACCCTCATATGTCATCTAGAAGCCCCAAAAGGTCAAAGTAGTCAAAGTGGTTTATGAGATTTTAAAAGGGTGAAATCATGAAGGTGGGTTACACTTTTGCTTGTTTTATGACAAAAAAAATTGTATTTTCACAAGTTATTCAACTTCCGACATATAAAAGTATTTTTTTTATTTAGAATTTCACTTTATAGTAAAAATAAAACTTGTGAAGAACTGTGTTAGCTTTCTAATGACTATTTTTCAAATTTTTTTTATCACGATTTGATATGTCAAATTGACAATTGTTTAACAGTATGTTTCTTAAACACGAAATGAATGATAATGAGTTACTTATTTCTACAACAGTGTTTTTTTTATTAAACTTATGTTTTGAATAAACAAAATATACTGCAACAATCTACAGAGACTCTATTTTATTATGACTATCATTTTGAATTCAACGGATGAATATTATAATTTCTAGAATTTTTCGAAGTTGACCAAGCTGAAAAAGTTGCAGAGTTTACATACATGTTTTTCTACACCTCGTATCTATCTTAATTTTTACATAAAACTAAAATCTAAAAATACCCTTTTGAAAAGAACAGTTTAAGGATTATGAATATATTTTTTTCAAATTTTTTC
>JASDQU010687921.1:1178-13756 GCA_032191745.1 Picea mariana
TAAATGTTCAAGTACAAGATGATTCAAAATGAAAATGTCTCCTTGGTATATATAGGAGACTAGGAGGTATAATTACAACTAATGGCCTAAAGCCGACATAAATAAAATAACATTACTAATATAATATGCCCCAATTAAGGGGTAATGAGACAATATTAGGGCTTAACATACTGTATATCTATTATTCTATGCTAAGCATATTTTGATAATAATATGTATTCATTTCGTTCTGCAAATACATTCTGTATCAATCCCAGTCATTAGGACAAACACATTTTAATTTTAGAGGATATGTATTGAACTATATATTTTTTAGAAATTCCAAGAGAACTATTTTGGGAACAATCTCGATTGTACTTTGTAACCCAGTTTTTCTGAATATAAAGTGAGTTTGATCTATTGTTATATTCATTTGAGCTACCCATGTATCACTATGTCAAAGTTCTCTTATGCATGTAGAACATTTTCTTTTAATTTTTATGTGATCATAAATCTTTAACCTACTATGATGGATGTGAGGAATTCTGTTTATTTTCTTTGAATGTAGAATGTGTGTGTTTCTTAGTCCATTCCCAGGAATTCTCTTTTTAAAAGAGAAAATAAAAATATTTTTCGTTTTCTATTATATCGATTTCATTTCTTGAGGGACTTCTTACAAAAGTCCCACATTTTATAAATCTCGGATAGATGAGTACCACCTTTATAAAAACACAGGAGGATTCACATCCTCGTGATGTTGTCGTTTCGGTCCTGACAGATTCAAGTGTAAACATTTTTGCCGACCATACTGGGGACATGAACTGAAAATTCAGAACCTGGCCCAACGTTTTGAAAGAAATATATGACTTTACCCCAGGGTAAACAACCCTAGTTAGAAATTGGATTAAATAATCAACAAAGCATTTTGCACCAATTATATAACCTGATAATATCAATAGCCCAGACTTGAGAGGAGTTGAATAGGTCCTGGAAGATATTAGTCCAAGAAGAAGAAAGAGAAATTCTCTGAATACAAAGGAGAGAAGAATGACAATATCGAAGAAATCCAATATTAGATAGAGCAACACAAGAACAATGTCAAGATTGAAGTTGGACGAGTATAAGGGACCCATCACCGAAAGTAAAAGTAAACAACTCTTTGTCCTTATAAGTGAAAGGTCTAATTCTGAAACCTCCTAAAAAGTGGCGGCAAGAGATGAACAACCTCAGATCAAACATCATGAGGAGAGACAAGGAGGAGAAAGAGATGTTGCAAGAAACCAAGGAATCCCAAGGTTTCGAAATAGAAGGAGAGTGAGATATTCCCCTCTTAATCTCATGGGTGAACAACATGAACTACCAGTTCTCCCCAAGGGCACCTTGAAGGAATTTTCCATAGATGGGACAATCGATGCAAAGAGGCATTTTCATTTATTTATTGACATTTGTGACTTCTACCGAGTTGAGCATGATGACATCATGGTAAGGTTATTTTTGCAAACTTTATCAGAAAGAGCTTATGAATGGTATACAAAATTTCCCAGTAGATCCATTCGCTTGTTTAATGACCTTGAAGTTATATTCCTTAATATGTTTTTTCCCCAAATTTCTTACCACACCCTCCTCACAAACTTCACCCAGATTAGGTTAAGGAAGAACGAAAGGATACGTGATTTTAATCTCAGGTTCAATAAGACTTTGAGTAGAATCCCAGAAGAAAAAATACCAAATGACCCAGTCATTATTGGTTGCTATAAGAATGCAAGGCTCCCGAATGTGAAATATGACATCATAACATCCCAGATGGATACCCTCGAGGACGCAATGACTAAGACTATTGATATGGAATAAATTATTATTGAAATGGGTGTTGACCTTGAAATTATATTGTGGAAAGTACAAATACATATGGGAACATTGAATATCTATAATCAAGGATCTTCCATCTCGAGAAGAAACGAAGAGTTTAAACATCAAGCAGCTCAGAATCAAATGGTGGGAGGAGGATTTTTTAAGGGAACCATACCTGACGTAAACATTTACCCTACAACAACACAGGAAACAAAGCAAAGAATTGAGATTGTGTAGATGAATAGGACCATCAAATAGATGCAGAATGAAATAACCAAGCTAAGAAGGGGAGATAATTACATGCCAAGCCCAAGAATTCCAATTCCCGAAAAAATGAGGAACCCTCCCCCAAAAAATAGGGTTAGACTTGAGAATACTGAAGACCCACTGAGACTAAGGGTTCCCAGACAACCCACTCCAAATGCATTTGTTTTGGATGATGTCTATGATGAGCAAATGACTGAACAAGAAGGTTATTACTTACCTGATGAATGCTCCAATACAATGCAGATGGACGAATGTGAGGAATCCATGTACATATATGGAGAAGGTGACGACAATCCTAACTTGCAAGAAAATGTCACCCATACAAGAAGATTTGTAAACAGACCCAAGAATAAAGGCGACTCCGACAAAGAAAAATAAAAAGAGAAAGTGAGTGAAAAAGTGATGAATGAGAAGGTGACAATTGGAACCACAAGAAAATCCATAGCAACAAGCTCAACTCAAATGACGTACAATGTCATGGAGGACTTAAGTAAACTAAGGATAACCTTTCCTTTTACAAAAGTGGTGAATATTCCTCAGTAGAGGAAGAATATCTTGAAATTGTTGGATGATCCATTAGAAAGAACAAAAGTTGTTGTTACCACTCCAAAATAGAACTAGATCTCGTTGACCGCTAAGATGAGAGGTAAAATTCCACCCTTATACATCTCAATTAAAAACCATGATGTTGCATTGCATAATTGTTTAGTTTATACTGGTGCGAAAAATAATATAATGCCACTCGCGGTCATGGAAGAATTTGGCATGAGCTGCACTAAATATTATGAAACTAGCAAAAGAATGTATGCCATCGATTCGAGAAAAGTGTCGACATACGGAGAAATCAAGGATTTTATGTGTGGATTACTGAAACTCCCCATATCATCACAATTTTTAATATTATTGTGGTATATCTGCCTCCAGCATATGGGGTTGTGCTAGGAATATATTGGAGCTCCATGATTGGTGGATATATAATGAACGATGGTAGATGTATGATGCTACTAGGAAAGGAGGGAGCGATGATTAAAGTACCTCGAGATCCCATAAAACCTTTCTCCTTCAAGAAGAAGGATAATTAATTAATGGAAGACAACATAGACGTCGAGATCATAAACTACATTATCTTGGACATGGAGCAGAATGAAATCCGAGAACAAGTTCAAGACTTGGAGGTCCCAGAATGTGTATTTGATGGTTACTGGAGAATTTCATTCGATGGAGCATGCTCTAAATCAAGGAACGAAGTTGGGATTGTTCTCATAAGCCCAGATAAGATGACACATCCTCACACTGTAAGACTGGAGTTTATCGATGTTAGCACTAAGAGTCATCCTCAGATTGCAATAGGAGAAGCCCAATACCCATCAAAATGTAAATGTATTGAAATGGTTTGAGTAGGTGTCTCAAAAAGACTTTAAAGAAAGGAAAATACAATAGATATCACTTCATATCAATGATGGACCATTGGTCTATGGAGTCATAAACAGTCTACTCATTGAATAGATTTAAGCTCCTTATCAGACAAAATATTTGTATAATGATGAAGAGAAGAATAGGAGAATAACATAAATATGAATGTTCGCTAAGAAAATATCCTCTCTGCAAAGATAATTTATATGTGTATGAACAGTAAATAATGATAAATAAGCAATCTTACAACATATCCTCTACTGCATTAGGAATCTATCAATCAAAAGCAAATTTTAATCCTCAAAATCCGTGATACATTCAAACAAGATGAAGAATAGAACAGAGAACATAAAAGACAAATCTGATGAAACAACTCATATGAATATTCAATAACAATACAATTTATAGCTACATACCCCTCCGGCTTACAAACTGAAATATACAATCATAAACATTTCTCAAAACTTCCTCCTGTCTTGGGCCGAACCCCCCTCCTCTCTTACATATCATTCATCTGATGTATTTATAGTCAAAACAGAAGACATGTCTTGTTTCTTGGGCGGCTCTTCTCCAATGTCGTATGTATTATTTTTTCTATCCTATTCCTTATGTTAGAAGGAAACTCTGGTCAATATGGGCCTATAGGAAAAGATATCTTCTCTGGTACTTCGGGCAGACAGTTTTCTATCTCCTTAGCCAGACCCCCCATGCTTCCATTTAAGAAGGCAATCGATGATTCAACCACCAGTCCTTATTTCATTGACTTATTACTCCTCGGGATCAGGACGAGGCCTTATGCCTAGTTTTTTTCCATGTGCTTCTCTCGGATTGGGACCTATATAAGAATGCATTGTAGAGGTTTCCAAGGGTGGTTTAGATCCACTCTGCTTAGATCCCCAAAATTCACCACCAACTGCCACATACCTCTTCCGCTATACCATGGTTTCGATTATGGGACCGCTCTAGAATTTTATTGTTCAAGCAAGTTCTATCCCTGCAATAAAATGTGGTCGTTGATATGCAGCAATATACAATTTTGGAAAGCCATGATTTTTCTACCACACGTCGCTCTCGCATGGACCCTACTTCTTGCAGAAAATATCAATAGTTCACAATTACTTCGGGAGTTCGGGCTTCAGGCCTTTTCAATGCATATCTCTTACAATCCTCTGAAGTGTGATATCTTTGAAGTGAGATATCTTCCTCCATGTTTCCTCTTGTTTTGGATGGCCAAGATTCACTTTGGGAGTTCGGGCTTCGTGAGTTTTTCTTCTGCTTGCTCGTGCAATCCTCCGAAATTTCTGAAGTGTTAGATCTAACACCACATGGCCTCTTGATTTGGACAACCAAGATTCAATTCGAGAGTTTGGGCCTCGAGCCTTTTCAATGCATAGCTCTTACAATCCTTTGGATTGTCATATCTTCGAAGTGACATATGTGCCTCCATGTGTCCACTTGTTTTGGACGACCGAGATTCACTTCAGGAGTTCGGGCTTCGAGAGATTTCTTCTGCTTTCTTGCGCAATCCTTCGAATTATCGAATTTTTGAAGTGTGATATTTGTCGATGCATGTCCTCAGCCTTCAGTGGCTTATATATACTTCGGGACATTTGGATGGAAATCTCTTGAAGTAACTTTCTTCTGGTTGACATGGCAACCTCTCGTCACTTTAGGACTTCGGGACTTTGGCTCTTCGAGACTTCGGGACTTTAACTCTTCGGGACTTTAGGATGTTTGGATGGAATTCTCCCAAAGTCACTTTCTCCCGATTGACGTGGAAGCCTCTCGTCACTTCGGGACTTCGAGACTCTGGGGCTTCTGGCTATTCGTTAATCCTTGCGTGACTTTTAAATTTGGATTGTTCGAGGGCCGCTAATCTGAACTGCACATGGGATCTCAAACGTTGAAAATCAAACCTGCTTGTTTGCTTATATTTCAAGCCCGAAATGGATGGCTTTGAATGTTTCATTTTTCTCATAGTTTTTCCCTACGCATACAACATACTTGATTGGCCTGACTTTATCAACCAGAAGAGAAAAAAACTTCTAGAAAGACATGAAAAAAAGAGAGACTCGGCAGAGGTGTAGACCTAGGTATTAACCATAACTACATATGACCCATGACAACTTTATGTGCTAACATTAGCTCCACAAGGGATGGCATGCTCCCTGTGAGCTGCCAAGAACAAGCAACTTCAGTGTCTTATCCTATGGCTATGGGGTCACTTATTCAAATACTAAGAGAAAACTAAAAACTAAAAATCTTGCACACATGCTTATTTATATAAAAGACCCTACTCTAACTGACCTTTACAATTCTTAGGTGAAAACAAACTTCCACCATAGCCACCCAAACTGTTTGGTAACATAATTACTCTTTTCATTGCAAATGATTGATAAAAGGTAAGGGAAGTATGAAAATAGAATGAAAACATGTTTTGGAATGATGACAATAACCCCAAATGACGATAAGATGAATAATTTTGTAGGCTCCAATGCTTTTGGAAAACTCAAATCCATATATAACCCCACAGGGTCATAAAATTTATAATAAGGCACGATAAACTGGTAAAACGTTACATCCTTTATTTCATCATTGTTCACCTATTGTTTGATGTTCTCAGCATGTACAGGTGGATAAAGGATTGATGCAGGCTTGCTAATCCCAGGTGATATTTTCTCATTTATAAATGTTGGAGATGAGATAAGTTGCACATTTATCTCTTCCTTTTCTCCTTCATTATCATATATAGGAACCATGCTACGAGGTTCCAAATAAGACATGAAAAAAATCTACTCTTCATCATCTTCGCTGGGATATTCATCAAAAATTGGTTGTTTTTGGTCAATATCTGAAACAAATTCTTCATCATAGGCAAGGATTCCAAAACATTTGTTTCAAGAACAAAAATATCCTCTTCATTTTCTTCATAAGAGAAGCAAACAAAATCTTCCTTCAATTCTAAAAAACTAGGAAAAAACATAGAGGAATCTTTCCTAGTTTTTTTAACTAGCTTATCATTTATCTCAGCTTCATAGTCAGCAGAAATATCTACTGCATAATACACTTTCTCTTCGACACTAGAATATTCAAAAGAGACATGTTGATCTTCATAAACAACATATACATCTGATATGATGTCAGATATTTCTATGTTATTTCTATCATAGTGAATATCATTCAACACCTCTTGATCTTCATGGAAAATGATTTCTTCCACAATAAATTCTTCATCACAAATCTGGTTTTCATGACTAGCAGAATCTTTATGAAGCAAAGAAAACTCATCACAATAGTTTTCATCAAGATACTCAGCTGAAAAATAATCTTTACAAAACTAATTGAAAGATGCATGAAAACCTATCAAAGAGTTGATTCTTGCAATGGGAAGAGATCGACACCAATCACGAGTAATCCCCTCTAATGAATACCTGAAAAGCTTAATCTGGACATCTTCATGCACGATATCAAGTTGATGAATAAAATCATGAAAATCCAACAAATGTTCAGCTAGTACCTCCCACTCTTCTACTCTAAATTTGGGAAGGCTACTTTCCCATTCATCTCTACTAGGCACTCGATTAGGGAAACCAACTATCCTTGAAAAATCACAGAAATATACCCTTGAGATAAAATATTCTCCATTTCAAACCAGTGGAGTCCCCAATATATTTCCAAACAATGGAGTCACCATGGTGAAAGTGAGCAGTCAAAATAATGTGTCCAACTTCAGTTAACCATCTAAAAATGGATCGCTTCGTTGTCGTTCTCCCAGGGAAGATATCTTCACTTCCATCCCCGACAACGACGCCATTGATGTTATCACTGAGAGTCACCCTTAGACTGCAAGAGGATAATCCCAGTACCCATCAAAATTTAAATGTATTGAAATGGTTTGAGTATGTGTATCAACAAGACTTTAAAGAAAGGAAAAGACAATAGATATCACTACATATCAGTGATGGACCATTGGGCTATGGATTCATAAACGGTCTACTCATTGAAGGCATTTAAGGTCCCTATCAGACAAAAGATTTGTATATTGATGAAGAGAAGAATAGGAGAATAACATAAAGATGAATGTTCGCTAAGCAAAGATCCTCTTTGCAAAGAGAATTTAGATGCGTTTGAACAGTAAACAATGATAAATAGGCAAGCTTACAACAGATACTTTACCGCATCAGGAATCTATCAATCAAAGGAAAATTTTAATCCTTAAAATACGTGATACGTTCAAACAAGATGAAGAATAGAAAATAGAAGACAAATATGATGAAACAACTCATATGAATCTTCAATAACAATAGAATTTATAGCTACATGCCCCTCCAGCTTACAAACTGAAATATACAATCATAAACATTTCTCAAAACTTCCTCCCGTCCTGGGCCAAACCCCCYCCTGTCTCTTACATATCATTCATCTGATGTATTTATAGTCAAAACAATAGACATGTATTGCTTCTTGGGCACCTCTTCTCCAGTGTCGTATGTCTTGTTTTGTCTGTCATGTTCCTTATGTCAGAAGGAAACTCTGGTCAGTATGGGCTTGCATGAAAAAATACCTTCTATGGTACTTCGAGTTGAAAATTTTCTATCTCCTCAGACAAACCCCCCATGCTTCCATTTAAGGAGGTAATCGATTATTCAACCACCAATCCTTCTTTCATTGACTGATTTCTCCTTGGGATCAGGATGAGGAATACCACCTATATTGTTTCCATGTGCTTCTCTTGGATTGGGCCCTATATAAGCATGTGATTATAGATATTTACAAGGGAGTTTTGGATCCACACCTATTATCTCCCTGTAATTCACCACCAACTACCACGTACCTCTTCCTCTATACCATGGTTTCAATTGAAGGACTGCTCTATAATTTTAACTTGGAAGCATGTTTTGTCCCTGCAATAAAATTTGGTCATGGATCTGCTACAATTTGTGATTTTGGAAAGCCTTGTTTTTTCTGCCACGCACTGGTCTTGGAAGAAACTTGCTTCCTACTACAAATATCAAAGGTTCACAATTAATTCAGGAGTTTGAGCGTCGGTCCTTTTCAATGCATAGCTCTTACAATCCTCCAGAGTCTCGTATCTCCAAAGTGAGAGATTTGCCTCCACATGTCCTCTTGTTTTGGATGACTGAGATTTACTTCGGGAGTTCGGGCTTCAGGATATTTCTTCTACTTGCTCACGCAATCCTCCGAAGTGTCCAATTTCTAAAGTGTGACATTTTTCTACATGTGTCCTTAGCCTTCAATGGCTCAGATTTACTTCGGACTTCAGGACGTTTGGATGGAAATATCCCAAAGTAACTTTCTTCTGGTTGACGTGGCAGCCTCTCATCACTTCGGGACATTGGGACTTCGACTCTTCGGGACTTTGGATCTTCGAGACTATGGGATGTTTGGATGAAAATATCCTGAAGTCACTTTCTCCCAGTTGATGTGGCAGCCTCTCATCACTTCGAGACTTCGGGACTCTGAGGCTTCTATCTAGTCGTTAATCCTTGCGCGAATTTTAAATTATGACTGTCCAAGGGCCGCTAATCTGAACTACACATGGGATATCCACTATTGAAAATTAAACTGCTTGTTTGCTTGTATTTCAAGCCCAAAATGGACTTCTCTAAATGTTTTGTTTTTCTCATAGTTTTTCCTGCGCATACAACATACTTGACTAATCTTACTTTATCAACCAGAAAAGGAAAAACTTATAGGAAGGCATGCATAAAAGAGAGACTCGACAGATGTGTATACCTAGGTATTAAAAATAACTACAAATGATCCATGACAAATTTATGTGCTAACACCATGAACGAATAACGAGGTAAAATACAAAGCTTTAATCCAGGCGATGATCCTCGCACAAGGAATGACAATAGAACATCTCATTGTGACTAGAGATTTAGAGTTGGTCATCAACCAGGTTACCCAAAAATATAAAATCAAAAAGGAAAGGCTTAAATTGTATTTCAAAAGATTTAATGAATTGATGGAATCTTTCATCTATTTCAATATTTGTTTCATTCCAAGGGATAAGAATCATAAGGCTGATTCGTTAGATTTGGCATCTTTATTATCAAATCTAGATGATATCTTGAGAAAAACATTTTTTTAGGTAGAAAGGGCCTTTAGGGAATCTATGCCTGATAATATTGAGTACTTACAAGTGTTTGACAATGATGAACAATTGGAGAATTTTTTGTTAAACGATGATTAAGAATAAGATGATAAAGACATTGTCGTCCCCAAAGACTGCATACAAGATGAATCTTTGTTCACAAAAGATGATCATTCCAAGAATCTTTGTGAAGAGGGTTCAGTTCGAAAGGCGCAAGCAAGAAAATTCAATATCGGAATGGACCAGTCCCCAAAATATGTCAATTTGGGAATCGATTGCACCCCCGAAGAAGTTGATCAATATGTCTCCTTATTCAAGGAAAATATTGATGTGTTTTCTTGGACTTATTACGACTTAAAGGCTTATGACAAAACAATRTTCYAGCACATCATTCCTTTGATGGAAGAAGCCAAACCGATGAAACAAAAAATAAGAATGATAAATCCCAAGATGAAGCCTCTGGTAAAAATGGAGTTGGAGAAGTTGAAGAAAGAGGGGATAATTTATCCCATCAGACATTCAAACTAGATTTCAAATCTAGTGATTGTCAGGAAGAAGACTAGGGAAATACGAATGTGCGTCGACTTCAAATATATTAATAAAGCGAGCATAAAAGATAATATTTTGTTTCCCAACATGGAGTTTCTGCAGCAACAAGTCACGAGATATGCATGCATGTCTATGTTGGATGGTTTATCTAGATATAATCAAGTTTTGGTTGATGAAGAGGATAGATAAAAAACAATATTTATCACACCATGGGAGACATATGCATACGCTAGAATGCCCTTCGGTTTGAACAATGTTGGGGCTACGTTCCAAAGAGCCATGGATCATGTGTTCAACAGACTAAAAGGAAAGTTCATGGAAGACTACCAATATGACCTGAAAATGCATTCAAGCAAAAGGGAGGATCGCATCCATCATTTTAGAAAAGTCTTTGAAAGATGTAGATCATACGACGTCTCTCTCAACCCAACGAAATGCTTGTTTTTCGTGACTCAAGAAAAGCTGTCAGGCCACATTGTATGAAAGGAAGGGATTTACATTGACTTGGAAAGAGTTAAACAGATTAATGAACTCAACCCCCCCGACATAAAATAAGGGAGTCCAGTCATTCTTCAAGAAAATTAATTTTGTTTGAAGATTTGTCCCTGATTACGCAAGCATCGTAAAAACCATCAATTTATTGTTGAAAAAGGAAAAGAGGCTTGAGTGGACAATAGACACTCAGGAATCATTCAAAAATATCAAGGGGGCCATCACTACCTCCCCCATCCTCATTAGTCCAAGTTTTCTAAAATATTTCATTATCTATTCATTTTCCACAGAGGCAGTTCTTGTGTCCATTTTCACTCAGAAAAATAGCAACGGAGAAGAGATCCCCAAAATTTTTATGAGAAAAACTTTACAGAAATACTAGTTGAGGTATTCAGAACTCGAGAAACATACTTTTTCCCTTATAAAATATGTGGCACACTTTCATAATTATATACTAAAATTTCATGTGATTGCCTACGTCCCCTCATCCCCTGTCAAGATGCTCCTAAATCAACAATTGAGGGAAGGAAAATGGGCCAACTGGTTAGCAAAAATTCAAGAGTATGATATCAATATCAAATTGTTGAAGGAAATAAAAGGAAAAGGATTATGCAAGCTTATGGAGAATGGGGATTCAGTTGATGGAATGATTTCAATATCAATCAGGGAACCATTAGCAGATTCAGAATGGTATGGAGATATCATATTTTATTTAAGATCCAGACAATTCCCTGTTACAATGAGCTCCAAGGAGCGAAGGACACTCAATATGAAGCTGAACCAATATGTATTGATTGGTGATATACTTTTCAGAAGTAATTTTGATGGTATATTGTTGAGATGTGTCAATGAGAATCAAGATCTAACACTGATCAAATAATTTCATGAAGGAATATACGGTGGAAATTTTGCGCCCACTGCAACTACTCACAAAATAATCAGAGCGGGATTCAACTGGACATAAATCTTCAGGGACTCATACGCCAAAATAAGGAGATGTTTTTCATGCCAATACTTCTCAAGAAAAATGAAAAAAGTTGCGATGCCTTTGCAGTTGATTGTGGTGGAACAACCATTTTCCCAATGGGGACTTGATGTCATTGGCTGATTAATATGAAATATAGAAAAGGGCACATGTGCATTCTAACAACTATTGATTATTTCACAAAATGGATAGAAGCGGTGGTGCCGAAGGAGGATGACATTGAAGAATTGATTGGATTCCTTAAAGACAACATTCTGTCAAGGTTTGGTATTCCTGATAAATTCATCACAAACAAAAGTTCGATCTTCATTGGGTCAAAGTTCATGGAGTTTTGTGGACAATATGGGATCATTATGGGTCATTATTTGAATTATTATCCATAAGGAAATGGCCTTGCCGAATCCACGAACAAAAAACTTGTGCAAATATTGAAGAAAATTGTTGATGGAAACCAGAGAAATTGGCACTTGAAGCTGACAAAAGCATTATGGGAAAGCATGACAACCACAAAAGATAGTACTAGGATGAATTTGTATCTATTGGTCTATGGGAAAGAGGAAAAAATTCCAATTAACCTCAATCTTAACACAGTGATCTCTGTGGTTAATATGGAAGATACGGAAGACACTTCACCAACTCAGAAAATGATCAATCAATTGCTAAAGCTGGAGGAGGATAGAGGCAAAGCCATGAACTAGACTTCTTAGAGGCAACAGATTGTCAAAAAGTATTTTGATCAAAGAACAACTATGAAGAAATTTCAGAAGGGAGAACTGGTACTGCTTTGTAACAAAGCCAAGGAAAATCCATCCATGCACACGAAGTTCGAAGCCCTCTGGATCAGACCCTATGTCATCGAAAAGATATTGGGATTCAACTCATAAATGCTCCAGGATATGAAAGGAAAAACTTTAATGCTTC
>JASDQU010687923.1:18509-39179 GCA_032191745.1 Picea mariana
CATAAGGCATCCATTGAGCCTTAACAATCGCAGGGGATCTCTTAATGCATCATTTGATTTCTTATCTACAGTGGTATTGTTTTGGCAAAGGATATGGAGAGGGAAAAAGGCATGTAATGTTCTCACTTCATACTAAATATCTCTGAATATTGATGCCAGTTTCATCTCTGTTGTAATTTTCCTTAGGTGGTTTATGGTTATCATGGAGTCTCCCAAAATGGAAAGGGAGGATATGCCTTGTTGTTTTGCTTGTCTCAGACCTTAGGAGTAAAGCATAGGCCTTGGCCTGATTATTTGGTGCATGTCTGATGTTCCAAGAGAACGATAGTTAAGTATTTCCTCTTGGGGAAAAGAGAACTCCACCTGCTCTTGCCGCCCCAATCAACAATTACTATATATTGATCACTGGAAAATACTCAAATAATTTTTCTTTAAAAAAAATATTATTAAAATTGACAACTTGTTAAAAAAGATAAAATGACAATATAAATGAGAAATAAAGTAAATTGAATAAAAAATGGAATTTCTTTTTTTTTTTGCTAAACCCAAAAAAGTTTCACAAATATTTTTATTAGAGCCTCCACTAATTAGGCATCATTCCATGGAGTAAAAATATATTTAAAAAAAATTACACTTATAGATGTTCAAGATCTCCAAAGTATTAGAAAGTCAAATAATCAAACATAAACCTAGTTTATCATATTTTATAGTTAGCTAATAATATATATAATTTATCACAATTTATAATTAGATAATCCATCTTAATTTTAATAAAAAATATAAAGAGGAAAATAAACGAGGAATAAACAAATTATATATATATATATATATATAATTTATCATAATTTATAATTAGATAATCCATCTTAATTTTAATAAAAAAAATATAAAGAGAGGGAAATAAACGAGGAATAAACAAATTCCAAACCATGTTCGAATTCATGCTCAGCATTCACGTCATAACCCGGGAATGGCTCACTTTAAAATCACACATCAACCGATATGGTGGAAGACATGTGGGCCTTTATTTTGACTATTTCCCACTTTTGTGGTAAAAAAAAAACATTATGTCCTTTATACAACGACACCATAAAATATGTTTGGAATTCATGCTTTAAATGCACACAATTTACTAATGATTTGTGAAATTTTTTTTTAATCAAATTTGTGCTCCAAAAATCATTATGTTATTTTGCATAGTTTCCCAAACGGGGAACGGGGATGAGTATCCGGAATGGCTGTATCACATCTTAAGAAATTAATAAAATAAATTATAATTATTAACACAATAAGTTTTAAAAAGTGATATTTTGAGATTAAAGTCAAATCGAAGTTGAGATTTAAAAATATAATAAGCTAAAATATTTATTGAATATTTCATTTTAAACCATTTATAAGAAACCATAAGTTCATGTATGTGATTCCTACACGTATGTTGAACTACTCTCCCTCGAATCATTCAAAGTAAATGTCGGTTGGTCTTTTTATTAATAAAGATAAATAAAAAATTCAAGCAAGATATATATTTAGGATTAGGTGAGTCTCATTATATATATATATATATAATTTGGGAAACATTTATATTAATTTTAAAAAGGTTGCACTATAACTGAAAAACATGGGTACATTAAACTTGAGTTATTTAAAATTAAAAATAAAAAACATGGCTAGCCCAAACCTAAATAAAAAGTTTATAACGGATCAAGTTTATAAATAAAAAGCTTATAATAGCTTGATGCTTGATAGTAAAAACTTTCAATATCTATTATTATTATGGATTCAATAAAAACTATTCACAAATATAGTTTACTCTAAAAAAAACCTGATCTATTTAAAAGATATTGTAGTTAGCAATTTCAACTGAACTTTTTCTGGCTCCTGTTCATTGATTTCCATGGCTTCAAAAAGCTATTGGACAATGTCTTCCTCTTTGAAATCTTCTTGTTTTGAATTCTCTGGCATCATTTGGTTGGAAGTCCCTAAATTAACATTTTTTCTAAGCTGGACAACTAGATTCCTTAACTATGCACAATCTGTTTCCAAGTTGGCTACCAGCTACTTCACTTGTACCAAGAACCCCATAATAGAAGAAACCCGAGAGATGACTTGCTACTTATTATCTTGGACCTTGACTGATATAATGTAGATTGTGGACTTGCTCTCCTTAATCATCTTCTCATGAACGTACAAAATTATTTGCATTTCTTGTTTTCCTTGATATTCCATGACTCTAACAATGTAGTGTACCTAGGGGGGTAATATGGGGTACCTAGGGAGGTACCCAAGGGAAATAATAATAGATAGGTGGCTATGTATTGCTATGCATGGAGTGTTGGGTTGTTATATTCTTTACAATGAAAGAACAATCATTTGACTACCTAGTTGAGGTGGACCGACTGGAGATATGTCGACCGACGAGTCAAGTCGAGTCGATGGTTAAGTCAAAGGTTGAAGTGATCGACCGAGGAAGTTGAAGTCGAAGTGATCGATGGGAATTTGAAAGGTCAACCGACAAGAGGTCGAGTGGAAATTGACTGAAGACCAACCGATAGTCGACTGTAACATAATCATGAGATTTGTGGGATCTACAGCCAATCATCTGCATGGATCTGAAATCATTTTGGGGCACCATGATTTAGGGTTTTGGATGTTGTAAAGCCTATAAATAAGGTGTATTGTAATTGTATTAAGTTGATCAATCTTTGGAGGTTGTTGGTCATGTAGATGTAAGATGAATTGGTTGCAGGGTTGTTCTTGTGTAAAGCAAGAGAGTATGATTGTGATTGTGTCTTAGGTGTAGACCAAGGTTAGCCATGTAACTCTTTTTTATAAAGGAATAAGAAAATAAGAGACTCACATAATGTTGGTTTTCATGTTTGGGTTTCTAGAGTAAAATCTCCATGTATTGTGTTTGTCATTTTCTTTCTTATTTAAAGCTGTCTCTTTCCTGGTTGGTTTAGTGTGGATGTCTATTTCCTAACATGTGGTATCAGAGCCAGGTTGAGAAGTTATGATGCATGTGGTATCAGAGTGTATCTGTATTTTTCTATACAAGTTGTATCAGAGCAAAGGTGAGCAGATCTTGGATCTAAGATAAACCTAGGTCTAGTGACAGTTGTAAGTCAAAGATATTTAAAGTTGTGCTTGAAAGAATGACAAGAAGTTTGAGGATAAAGTTAAAAAAAATTCAATGGCTAGAGTTTTGAGCTTTGGAAGCTTGAAATTGAAGATCTCCTTGTAGATTGAGAACAATGGCTAATGATCTGCCTAGGAACTATTTCGACAGGTATGTCGAGGGAAGAATGGGAGAAACTCGAGAGAAGGGAAAGGAGTATGATTCAACCTTGTCTTGCAGATTTGGTGTTGTTGAACATCTCAGGAGAAGACTTGACCAAGAAACTGTGGGAAAAGTTGGGAAGATTGTACTGGTCGAAATCCCTGGTAAACAAGTTGTTCCTTAGAAAGAAATTATATCTTCTGAGGATGTGATTCAAATTGGATCATTATATTAGTTGTCATGTATCTCAATGCTTTATGGATGAAAACATTGTAGGAATCAACTTGCATAGCTATTTTAGGGGTTGGTCCTAATTTGGAAATTTGGGTCCAAAAAATCATCTAAAATCTTCCGAAGCCATTTGGAGGAACCAAACGACATTTTTTTATGGTTCAAACCTTAGAATAGATCCGTTGACTATATTATACACACCAAGACCTTTCTAATTGTGCAAGAATCACCCCAATCAAAGTTTGTATGCAAAAGTTATGCCTCCCGCGATTTGACCTACCGTATTCATCACCATGGTGCTAGTGGATGCCATGTCAACCCCCATTACTTAAACCCATGGGGCTAGCCACGCAATGGATATTATAGAACATTCTAGAAGGTCCAAACTCGATCACTAATTGAGGAATGAGGAAGTCAATACCCTAACACTAGATGGCTATCAGGCTATGTTAAATACTAGGATGCTAGGAGGAGAAGTGGTTCCATTCTTTTTCATTGTATCTTGTTCCATAACTGAGCATAACAATTGAGAGTGGTATTTTGTGAGCATAATAAAGAGGATAGATTTTGTAGCAACCATATAGGCCATAGTGTCAAAGGCAACTCCATAGAGAGTGCCTCTTTCTTTCTACTTGCACTTGAAGAAAAGAGAGTAGAGCGACCTCACTTTCTAGTTGAGTTGTATCTCGTATTGGGTTTCTCAGGTCTTATCTTGTGTTTATTTGTGGATGGTGTGTGTATTATTTATGTTCTCTATTTCTCTCATTTTAGCTATTTCGTACATTTTAAGCAGAAAAACAATAATTAAAGAATCTGAGATCTAAAGGAAATTAACCTTCATAATAAAGATTTCAATATTTCATTAGATATGTTGTGATGAACTGTCCAGTGGAATATCCATAGTAGTATTTGTATCAGAGCAGGTTTTCTTGGGGAATTTGTGGAAATTTTCAAGATCCAGGAATTGGTTTAGAGAGAATTCGCAAAAACCCTAGCCACGGCAAACGAAAATTGTAACACACCCGAACCCCTAGAGTCTCTTAGGTTGGTGGGATGTACCAATTTCCTCTTTTATTCCCTCCAAACACCTCTCTTTATCAAACCTCTAAATCCAATTCTGAGCTCAAGATCCATTCTTGCTCATCGAGAGCTTCCCAACGACTGTGATTATGAACTAAATTGAGTTCAGAACCAAAAGTTACAACCTTATTAAATTTTTAGGCCTTCTCCCGCCATATCCACATGGAATCCACATGGCTCCATGTCACTCGTACCATCCAAGATGGATTGACGTGTCAAGACACGTAACCCTCTAATGCGACACATCCCTAACAATGGACGATGAGCACGTTCACACCAATCAATGATAAGAATTGGAGGCAGTTCCATGCCTAACTGGGCACCGGGATTCGGGAAATCCCCCACCTTCGACTCATTCAAAATCCTTCTCGGTTTTTTGATCCTTGGGACTATAACTCCAACTAAGAACCCAACCCCACTGAGAACCTCATCCCACCAGGCATCGAGACCTTGGGCTTCGCCAAGGTCCTTGCAAGCATGTCTCCAGCTCATCTAGTGGTCTAGTTCTCCAGGTGATGACTCCCTCCTGAGCTTACCCATGAAATCAATGACAAAGATATCTCAGCCCATGGATATGAAAGCTAATATTTATCCTTCACCCACAAATGCCTAAGGACCATGGATCCCTTCCTCATTCTTCCCCACTAGGATGATGACACTTGTCTACCTTCTATAGGAAAACTAAACAACATATGGCCCAATTACATCATTCTAATGTCATCGACACATGCCTTTGACCTCTTTGGTTCCCTCACAACTAAAGGAGACAAACTAGAAGCCTTCCTAGAACCTTGCCTAACTAAGCATGGAGAAAGAAGTGAAACGGATCTAGTCCTAGGAATTCCGGTGGCACAAAGGTTTGGTTACTCCTCTTTGCATCCTTCTTAGGTAAAGTTAAGCCAAGAAAATCGTTTGACAGAACAATGACCAACTGGGATCCAGTGGTTTCATCAAGGACTGGTTAAATTGCAAGCTGCCACCTGGTTCTTTAGCAAACAATCAAGATCGATCCTCCACTCCAGATCAACGACTATTGATTTACTCCTAGTTTAAACATAGATTTCAACAGGTTGAGGAAATTGTCTATGGACTGAGCAATTCCATAGTCTTCCAGACACCTTCCAATAAGTGAGAATCACTCTACCCAACACCCAAATGAAGATTTCATATCTTGCAAGATTTTCATTTCAAATGGTATAGAAATTTACAGGATCTATAGCCTTCTTAGGCCTTACTTGCACTAGCATTACAATTAATTCATTATTCCTTTAAGGGAACATTACAACATTTCATTCAAATCAAAGTTAACATCCATTTGTTATGCTCAAACCATTTACATGAACATAACACAATTTACGACCATTAACAAACATTTAAGAGGCATTTCAACCAAAACACTTATCCGTTCAATAATGTTTCCAACCAACCAACTGAATGAGGGGAAATACCTTTCCACCTAAATGTAGGCTATGTTGTACTTTGTCTTCGTACAACATGCCACCCCCATGCCAAGCCATGATACCACCAAGGGACTCTCTCAATTGACTACCAAGTCAAGGAATGGATCAGGAAGGTTACTCTCCTTCTCTCCATTGGAAACAACAAAAGTTTATCCTCTCTCAATTGAGCTCAAGACCTCCACGAGTTTATGAAGAGCCTTTCTTGTTGGATTTCCTTTGCACAAGGGAGCCCCTTCTCTACTATACAGTCCCTTGACGACCTTCCCTTACCAATGTTTGTTTCTTTCCAGCCAACACCAAGTCACGACCCTGTTTTGCTTCAGTCTGGGTATGGGTATTCTCTGTTCCAGGGTGACCATTCGAATTTTTAGGAAAGTTTCCTATTTTCCTCATGAAAACTTCCCATCTTCTCTCTATTACTCATATCTACGTGCGTGATCTCTAGTGCTCATCCGCATCACCATCTACATTTTCTTTTCCTTAAGTGTACAACTCGACTTTGAGCATGAATTTTCTTCTATGGGTGATCTTTGTGTGTGTGTCACACACCTCTTTGTCTATTTTTCCCTCTTCCTCCTTATTCCTTCTCCTACGTTGGAACATTCTCTTTATGCTCGGGATCCCCATTGGTTTCCGTCAGAAGTAAGCTCCAAGAGTTAGAACTCTTGAATTAAAGGGGTAACTCGGTTGCATACTTCTGGTTGACACTGTAGTTGACCCTTCACTCTTCTGAGTACCAATATGGAGGCAATCATAACTTCACCAACTACAAGTCTTCATGCCATTAACATGTTCCTTGTGGCCAAGGTAAACATGGTACTTTTGGATAGGTTTGTGCATTCAAAGTTATGTAGGTGCAAGTTGGAGCGTTGGGTAAGCTTCCTAATTTCTTCATTAAAACTTCCCAGATCCACTTCACCAGTCCCACTCGTGGTATCATGGCCAGTACTAGAAGGCTTCCTTCTCAGTCAACTATCTGGTGTTTTAATTAATCATAAAAACAATTACATGCTTCATGAAGTCTTAACATAATTATAGTCATGGGAGAAAACAAGGTGTTACATTCCCCTCCCCCTTAAGGAAACAGTGTCATCGATGTTTTTAACACCACACACACACACACACACACACACACACACACACACACACAAGAAACAAAAATGGGTATGCCACCCTCATGGCATCCTCCAGTTCTCAAGTGGCCTCGTCTACTCCAAAGTGCTTCCATTGCACCTTGACCTTCACGACGGCTCGGTTCCAGAGCAAGGTCTCTTTCCTATCCAAGATGTGTTGAGGCTCAAGTTAGAATTATCCCTCTGGTTCCACATATATCACAATCCAATCAATAATAAGATTATAATCAGGAATATACTTATTTAATAAAGATACAAGGAACACATTGTGAGCTCTAATAGTAGGTGGTAGGGCAAGTCTATATGCCACTAGTCCTACTCTTTCAAAGACTTTAAAAGGTTCATAATAGCGTGGCACTAACTTGGAACAAGTAGCAATTCTTAGGGAGATCCTTTTGGGTTTCACCTTGAGATACACATGATCTCCCACCTTAAACTCCTGATGGTTCTCTTGCTATCCACATAGCTCTTCTGTCTATCCTGAGATACTTTTAAAGTATGCCTTATTTTGATCACTTCTTGCTCCATTTCCCATAGCAGGTCTGGTCCAAGTGTGATCCTATCGACTGGACTATCCCAACTAATTGTAACTTCGCATTTTCTGCCATACAGAGCCTTGAATGGACTCAACTTCAAGGATTCTTGATAACGATTGTTATAGGAAAATTCTACAAGGTGTAGATATTCTTCCTACTGTTTGGGATGATGCATGACATGCATATTTAACATGTCTTCCAACACTTTGTTTACCCTTTCAGTCTAACCACTTGTTTGAGGATAGTAAGCCATGCTAAATGGTAGTTGTGTTCCCAAGTTTGGAAACAAGATTTTCCAAAAATTCGAAGTGAATTTCGTGTCTCTATTTGAAATGATAGTCTTTGGAATACCATGCAACCTAAAAATATATTCCATGAAAACATCGACAACATCTATAGCTTTAAAAGTAAATTTGATTGGAATAAAGTGAGCTTACTTTCTTAGCTTATCCACCACTATCATGATTGCATCATGTTGTGTAAATGTTCTTGGAAAACTTGTGAAGAAATCCATGGAAACAATTTCCCACTTCCATTATGGGATTTGCAATGGTTGCAATAGTCTGACAAGGTGTTTATGTTCAACCTTCACCTATTGACACTCCAAACACTTTGCAATATGCTTAGCAATGTCTTTGTTCCTTCCTGACCAATAATACAACAATCTCACTGTTGTTATCATCTTTTGATAACCAAGATGGCCCACATAAGGCCTCCAATGAAACTTATCCATAATGAGGTGCTTCATCTATGCTGAATCAGGTACATACATCCTTTTATTATACAACAATAGCTCATCTGTTGTAAGCTGGTACTCTTCATACATTTTCATGTTTTGTTCTTGTTGCAAACCTTCTTTTACCAAATTGGAATGCTTATAACATAGTTACCGACTTAATGAGAACTGTGACCTTAAAACGAGAACTCTGGCCCAAAAAACCCATATTTTGCATAAAAAACATCAAAATCAACCCCCAAATCAAAAAGTGATGCTATCGGTAGCACCATTTTTTTTAAACGGGGTCAAAATTACAACATTTTTCAAACATGGCCTTCAAAACTTAGACAGTATCTCAGAAAAACCTTAAAATCAACACCTAAAAAAAAGATGTTTTTGATTTTTTTTTTTCTTTTCAAAATGTTAAATTTTGAGATCATTTGAAATAGTATTTTTATCACTTGGTACCATTAAAACCAAAACCTCAAAATAACCATCAAATTGAAAAGTACTGCTACTGGTAGCACCCATTCTAAAATTGGGGTATGAAAATGACACATTTTTATAATGTGGTAAAAGAACTCATCATTACTGTAAACAAAATCATAAAATCAACCCTTAAATGTTTACTTTTTAAATGTTATTATCAAGCAAAGCACAAGGTAATACATAATGCCATGAAAATATCACAATATACTTTAAAAATTCAACGTCACTTTTTAATATGTTTTTACTTATAACAATAAAAAAGTAAATACAAGTTACATTGAATGAAACATAAATAATTTCTTAAAAGTGTTCTTATATTGACCATATTCAAAACATATAAGCTAAGAAATTTTATTATATTATCCATAATAAAAAAACATATCATCCATAAAACATAACAAAAGATTCATAACTTCATGTAAGATCATATGTAAGTTCAATGCTCATTTTTAGTTACCATACAAACACAATATGGATAAAAAATGCATAAAATGTTTCATACACTTATTTAGATTGACTCATGGTTTTTGAAATACCATCAGAGTCTACATTGTCTTCAGATGAATGTTTGGATAAAGATGTAGATGATCCATACTCTTCTCTATTGTTGATGAATGCACCATCTGAGTCTACATGCATGCCCAACATTTCAGATGTCAAATGCCTTTTAGATCTACGACTAGGTTCAACAGACTTTCATCTTGCATTTATTTCTTGCGGCAACAACCTCTTGATAGTATCTGTTGTCTTGGAGCGAAAAGTTCCTCTCTTTGTCAAATTGAAGTCATAAACAGTATGTCAACACCATCTATTTTTAAGAGGTCAGTGCGATGACGAGTTGTATTTTGACCCTTTCTTTTTCTCTTTCTGTTGACATGTTTCTCCACCACCATCTCTGACTTGTACACACCATTGAATGGGTGTGTACTTGTTGCATACCAATGCACTTCAATTGCAATAACATCATCATTTTATTTCTCAATGTTTATAACCTTTCCTATCTAGAATGGATAACCATGTGGATCTTCAGTCGCTAAAAATGCAATCATGCTACCCTCCTTAATATCTTGTACTGAACCCTTGTAAATGTCTTCGATGGATTTACATTGTGCACGTGACCTTCACTAACCAATGTACATTTCTCTTTCCTTTGCTTGTGTAAACTCAATAACACCTTGAAATTCTTGTTGAACTTCAACAATGTTTGTTTCTTCATATTCATTTGTCATATTTTGTGGCCAATGAAATGGAGTCCTCAACATTGTATCTTCATTTGTTGAGCTTGAAATTATGTCACTTTGACTATTGAAAAAAGACTACCACCAAAAAGAATCAACAACATCAAAGTACTCATATGTATCCTTAATGGAATTTTAATTTCTTCCAGGATTCAGAATAATCTACATCTCTATTACGCCTCTGTGCATTTTGGATTTCAGCAACTGATTGTAAAAATAATAACTTTGATGCAAAAATTCGACGATCTGGAATGAACTTCAAAAATGATAAACCTGATGAAGGCCCCCATTCTGTAGTAGTTGTATACTGCTTTCCCCATATACGTGTTTTCCCATCAATTATTTTGAAACAAAATTGATGTTGGAAGCTATTGTCATTAAGTTGCTCAATACATTTTTCTTCACGATATGATCCCTAAATAAATCTTCGCATGTCAACAGTTTCTTATAATATATGAAAAACATGCTATGAAATGTATGATTTCTTGATACATTCAATCAATGATGGTAGACTTCCAACATTTTTCCTCTTCAATGTTACTGAAAAACGACTGAACATTTGATCAATATGATCATGAGTGTGTCCAACAAGAAGGAAACCAACTTTCACCTTTTGAAAGATTCCCATTTCAACAAGCATGCTTAGATATCCAAACACAATTTGATTTTTATTTTCACGACTAGTGTTGTCCAACTGTAGATAGAGAACTTGAGGAAGATTTCCAGACCAGTGAGTGAGCACATGATGAATTATGGTGATGGTCAGATTTGCATCATTATGAATATTTGGAGCTGTGAAGTAAAATCTTGGACACATTTTTCCATTAAAAACCATACAACCAACCAAGTGAAACTTAATGCAATTCTCTTCCTGTAAATTTTTGGGTGTACAGACAAAATGTGGTAGAAGTGTTTTCTTCTGGTCCATGCCATCAATTATCATACCTAAATATTTGTTTGGAGCATCATAACACTTCTTCTGATGTTTGTACAACTTTTTTCTTTCACTTGATTGTTGATTTCAATGTTCTTGAAGTGCTTTGACTATGGCATCTGCACATGACATAAAATGAAAATATTGATCGTATGTGTTCATAGTTGATAACTATTCAATTAAAAAAAAAAAAAAATTGTAAATACATACCTCTTTCTGCCCCTTCAGATTTATCTCTTCTTGATTTAAGAGTAGCACATATACTATGAATCCCCATCCTTGACTTCTTAGGAATACATACATTGTTGAACTATTTCTTCCATATTCTTTTAAAATATGCATATGTAATAAAATTACCATTTCCTTCAACACCTTCAACATATCCTTTGTACAAGTTGTAGATTTCCCTCCTTGAAAGATTATCTGAAATATGTATTGTGTCTCTATCTGGCATACACTCTCCATGTTTGGAAAAGAAATCATGCATCCATGACAATGTAGTGTTTGTGAATGGACCACTATCTCATCCATGATGTACCTTTGAATAAAATGATGGATCTTTTTCCAACCTTGTATGGATTCTTGATAGATGAAGATTACCAATTGAGTGATTTTTTTTGAAAGCCTTTCTTCAAAGTAAAATATTCCCAATGTGATAATCATATCCTGTATTGGTGGATATCATGCACCCCATCAAATATGAATTTTGCATGCTCTTATTCATTGACAAATATGTCTTCCTTTTATTCAAGGAATACATGTAGTCCATGCTTTTCAAACAATTCTTTTGACAACATTCACTTGAAATCAATTCACTTATGGAAATTTATTTAGTGAGTGTTGGCACAGGGACAAACCCAAGGTTCAACGCTACAACAACGCACCAACAAAACCCTAACTACCGACCCTTTTGGCAACACCTATGAAGGAGATGAAGTCTCACCCGAGGTAGAGGCAGGGGTGGTTGCAGGATTCCAGTGTATGCAACCTTAGCTGGGACACATATATGTGATTCTAATACTTAACAGAGCATGTAGCAACTACAGTTCATCAACATTCAACTTAGTATCTACTCCGCAGATAAAACAGAGCATCGCAACATTCATTCAGATCTAACGTATCTAAGCACTTAGCATAAAGAGATAGATGAGATCTAGCATATTTAAGCACTAAGCAAGTTCACATCGGTCAAATCTAACATCCATATACATCGTTAGCACAAATCATAAACAGATCTATCTATCTATATCAAAGCACTTAGCAAGTAAAGACATCAACACATCGCACAGAGCCTAACACAACATGTACATGGTTCACCCCCACCCTGGGGCTACGCCCACCAACTCTTCTTCTTTATTAGCTTCTTCGATAGGTTACATGCACAAAGCCTCAAAACCCTACTCCGCAGAGGACAGGAGATCTGCGCAGCTCGCTAAACCCTCCTTCCCTGAGTAGATCTAAGCACACAACTTTCTACAGTCTCTTACAATGACTTGCACTTAACTCTGCAAGTATACACCAAAGCACTTACAATCTTTATCACACATATCCAACTCTAGCACTTAGCCATTCCTTATGACTTATTTTCATTATATCGCTTAGTCTTCTATATATACATTACAAAAGTGGGCCTAAGCATGGGTAAACCCATGGGCTGAAATTCCCATACTCGTTACATAATCCCAAAACCCAAAAAGCCCTAAAAAGGGGGTCGAGATCCTGTGATCTCTACTTCATCTTGCGCTCCTTCTTTGACAGCCTGTCAAAGTCCCAAAAATAGGTCAACATGACCAAGTATCTCCCAAAACTTGGTCAAGGGCCAACAAGCCCCCAACACTCACCTGTGACTCATTCCGAGTCATTATGGTCTGGGTAATTCTGCTTCAAAATCCTCGAGCTTGGCTCGATCTTCTTAGACTTGTTGTTGTGCCATGACCTCCTGTTCAACAAACTCTTGGATGACTGCGTCGTTGATAGGTCCCTCTAGGCACTGTTCAGCTGCATTGACAACCTGCTCCAGTTCTGCTCCTCGACCTTCGAATTCTGTGAACAGTTGGTAAGCCTTATCTTGTACAGGTTGGAGCCTCTGAGTTACTTCCATAAATCTGCTCTGGATAGTGTGGATCTGCTGCTGGGCAGTGTGTTTCTCTTGGGATCGCTTCATTCTTTCCACAGCTGACAGGGGCTTCAGCTGCACCTATATTGTCTCTGCTTGCTACTTCACTTCTTGGAGCTGTGACTCCAGTTCCTGCAATTCTGGGTTCTTGGTGAGTTTCTCATATGTCTGGGCATTACGATTACTCAACTGCTTGCATTCCATGGAAAGGGCCTTTATCCTTTCAACTGCGCTTCAGGCAGTTGCTTCTCTTTGATCTCTTACATCCTGCGGAGTCTCGGGCACTGTGCAGAGCTCTAAGTCTGCTATGCGTTGTTGTAGCTACTGGATAGCTTTTGCGAGCTGCTCTACTTGCTGTGTGACTCAGTCCTCTGCTTTATTTCTAAGACTGTCACAGAGAGAAGCGCTCTGCTGATCGCTTCTTTCACTTCGAGTTGCTCTGCGAGCAACTGTTCTTTTCCTTGTTACATCTGTGATTTTTCTTCGTCGAACTTCTCTTGGAGAGCAATATTTTCTTGTTCTGCAGCTCTGTGTTGTTATACAAGTATGCATTGCACTTGCTTCAAGGCTTGGGTGTCTTGTTCTGTTTCTTCTTGTGCCCGTCGAAGGCGAGCTTCGAGTGTATTGGCTAGTCGGTGGAGTTGGGCTGGCTCATCTCCCAACTATGGTTCTCCCGATGGTAGGGGCGCAGTGGAGACTGCGCGCCTGGACTGAAGGGCATGTTGCACCCCTCGGAGTTCGACTGCAATTATATCATACATTTCTTCCTGCTTGGCTTCTTGTTTCTCTGCTATTTCCAGTGAAGCATCGTTCAGGGATGCTATAATGAAGTCCAAATCATCAGAGGTGAGGATAGTGTGCATCTTGGTCATGGAGGCTTTCGATTTGTTCTGGGAAGAAGGTTTCGGGGAAGAAACATTCCTCTTCTTCAATGGATCAACGTCGTCTCTGGGTGGTGTTACTTCACCTGGCTTCTGTTCAGTTTCTACTTCGTCATCACCCCCTCGGTTAGGTGACACTGAAGCAGTCTTTTCTGAGGCACTGCTTAAATCGTGGACCTCTTTAGTCTTCTTTTTTCTGGGTATGTTCTGTTCTTTTTTAGTGTCCTCTAGGCTGTCAAGGTCGGACATCTCTGCAGGGTTGGCGGGGATAAGGAGGTCAATAGACCATTCCTTAGTGATCTCCTCAAGGTCTTCTTCTGTAAGTTTATAATATGACTAGAGCTGCTCTTTGTGTTCATATGCTTGCATTGTAATGTAGATGAAGTGCCGATCTGCGCTGAAATTCATCTGAGGTTGGAATCTTTGTAAGGTGTTTGGAGTCATGTGAGGCTCAGCTTCGATGGCTCTCTTTAGATGGAGTTAATATGTATGAAACACAACATTTGATTGCCACTGTTTGTTCATATCACTTGAATACCAAAGGGTAGTGAACTTCGCAGCAAGCGGTTCGAATGACTCTATATCCGGGAAGGTCACATTGTTGGCCCTTGGTTATGGAAGGAAGTGAAGAACAAGGAAGAAAAGGTGAAAAGTGAACTTTGTGGGAGACACAATGACTGTCCTTGGGTCGAAGTGAGCAAAAGAGAAGAAAAGATGGAGCATAGCAAGGAAATGCAAGCAGTTGCATGAGGAGATCAAGGATGATAGATGAATAAGGAATATGGATCGTGGACAACTCAACAAGTGGAAAAATCCACCGTTGGATGCTTTGGAGCACCGCACGAGAAGGAAGGAAAGACAGGTTGGCGAAGCCCGAAAAAAGTGGGTCAAGTTGAACTAGGGTTTTAGACACCTAGGGTTTTGGTCTTTTAGGGTTTTGGCACCGGTTTCGGCCTAAGGCTGTCGGTGAGGTGTTGTAATGTATAATTAGAGGTCTAAAGGGCCTAGGTTTGGTTGGTAATTCTACAGTACAATATTGTTGTTGATCTAGCTATAGTATTGAGTGAGGGATCATTGTATTAAGAGAGAGAAGTGCTGGGAGAGAGGAAGCCTTCTGGTATTGTAAGATCTTTTGTTGTGTGCGAATGTCAGGTCCTGCAGCTGGGTGTGCAAGAAGAGGAGAGAAAGAGAGAGAAGAAAAATAATCTGCTAGCTGAGAGCGTAGATAAGAACTGTATGCTTTACCTTAATGAATCATAAGCACAGTTCTGTGGACGTATCCCTAGAAAGAGGGTGAACCATGTACATATGTTGTTGTGTGTGTGATTGATGCTTTGATCTCTGTCGCTATTATATTGTTACCTGCCTTATTGTATTAGATCAGAACTATAGTTGTGAAGGATAGATATAGCTTGTTGAATGATAGATGCATGATTTATAGCTGTTGTAATAGATCCACTTGATATTCCCTTGGTTGTAGACATCTCTGTCCTGCAACCCCCTCATAGTTGCTTTGGGTGAGGCTGAATCTGCTTCGCAGGTGTTGCCGAAAGGGCCAGTAGCTAGGGCTTATTGGTGCGCTCTTGGAGCTGAACCCTGGGTCTTCCCCTGTGCCAACAAATGGTTCCATTGCCGGTACAAGAATCTTCGTGAGGGAATGTCAAGGTGGTTCCCATCGAAGACATAGATTCAAAAGTGGATAAAAGATCAAGAGAAGGACATCGCTGAATCCCTAAACAAGAACCCTAATCTTAGTACAGAAGATTGGTTGGAGAAATATATCTTTACCGACATTCACGAGATATTCTTTGGAGGGATCCATCAAGAGCTACATGAGTGGTTAGCTAGGTTAGCAGATACCCAGTTTGAGATAAGACCTAGATCTCCTATAGTTTGGACATTGACGCTAATCCAAAAGGTTAAAAGGGTTGATAACGTTGTATCTAGGGTAGTAGATCACTAGTTTGATAATACCATTGGAGGGTATATCACCGAGTTTTTTATTGACAGAGTAGAGTCATACAACCAAGCTGAAAGATGTTTCTTTAAAGGACCCAGAGGAAAATTTTTACAAGTCTTGAAGTTGAGACTCAAGATACAATAGATTGAGAAGATTTGAAAAGGCTAATGTTCAAAAATTCGGACAGCGACAACGACACAAAAGCGGGACATACGCGTAATGGAAGAGTATTTCGAGGGGTTCACCTTGAGAACCTCTTTAAGCAAAACTACGGGGAAGAGGGTTTCTACAGTGGAGAAGAGTCAGATCTGACAGACAAAGAACATTCAGAACCCGTGGGGCCAGAGGAAGAAGCAACTGAAGAACTTCGCCGAAACGAGCCAGAAACCTTAGGAACTACGTAGGCTACTGAAGTAAGTAATATCAATCCTCCTATTGTTTCAGAAACACTAAGTAATCAGAACATCCCAAATCACCAGAGTCCACAGAGCCCTATTACTAGTAACTCAACATCCACTTAGATAGGAAACCTAGGCAACCTCATGGCAGATGAGATGAGGCTCCCTATCTTTAGAGGAGATGGATTTGAAGATCCTAATCAACACTGGTTCCTATGTGAGGCCATATGGAACATTAAAAATATTACCGACGAAGCTATTAAAAGAAACCATTTTAGCACTACACTGAGAGACCGCGCGTTGAGATGGTACATGAAGCTTGTCCAAGGACTTGCACAGCCTAAGCCTTTGAATGAGATCAAGAACGTGTTGATTGCAGAGTTTAAGAAACCTAAGTCAGAGTCCCAATGTATTACAGAGCTGAAAGAAATCAAGCAAAAGGTAGCTGAACCTGTTTGGGAGTTCGATCAAAGATTCAAGACCCTCACAGGAAGATTGACCTTTAATATCCCGGACGAGCAGAAAAAAGAATGGTTCATCACTGCTCTCTTACTACATATCAAAGTCCCCCTGATGCACCAAAAGATTTCTTCGCAGGCAAAAGCATTGGAGATCGCCATGAAGCTTGAATCAACCCCTATGGGAGAATCCAACTCATGTATGAGTCAGATCTTGAGTCAACTAACTAGTTTGTCTCTATTGGTCGAAGACATGAAGAAAGACAAGGGAAAAGACAAAAGAGAAGACATCTGGTGTGTCAGATGCAGATCATATGGTCATGACAAGGAACACTGCCCTCTATTCAACGAATACTTGGTTTCTGGAGCTCTAAGCCCCTTGAAGCAAGTCACCTTACCTTGGTGCGAAGTATGCATAAATCGACATCACCCTGGTGAGTGCTATTACATGCGGACATACGTTTAGACACCCACAAAATTGTATTGCACAAATTGTATTGCACATTTTGTAAATCATTAGGGCATGATGATAGAGATTGCAGATCTTATGATCTCATGCATGAAAGATCAAGAGACATATACAATATCCAAGGCAAGGTACATCAAGAAGGAAACAATGCACAATATAACTCCTCGGGAAGAGGAAACTTCAATCCTCGTGGTGGATACAGAGGAAGAGGACAAGGAGGAGGAATGGGCCGAGGCCAAGGACAAATAATCTATTATAATTGTGCGCAACTAGGACATCTAGCAAGGGACTATCAAAACCCTTGTACCACTTGCAGTTATTGAAAATCCTTCAAGCACGTCATTGAGGACTTCCCTATGCTGCTATCCAAGCTTCAGGAAAGACGAGGACCCCAACAGAACCCACAAGTGAATTTGATCTATGCTAAACCTCACGGAGCAGACCCTAGAGTCGTTGTTATTACTCGAGGAGGCACTACCACAGGAGCGGATATAATGACCCAAGGAAAGATCACAAAAGACTTTGGCATCATGAAAGTTTCAGAGAAGACCCAAAATTTTGATGCGAAGAAAGAAAGACAAATATTTGAGGAAGCAAGGCAAGAGTTCAAAGTAGATCAAGGTTCTTCCTCCAAAACACGACCAGAAATCAGAGAATATGGGATGCCTCAGGCATTTGATCAGTCAACTTCGCCAAAAGGAGGAAAAGAGGTTAGTAAGCTCATTGAATTTTTATACACTTGTATTAAGTTAATCCAGGATGAGAACGCTGTGCAAGAACTACATAAATTAATCAGGCAGTATGAGATAGGGAAGATAAACCCCTTACTGAATAGGGAAGTACACCAAATTGTTAAGAAGAGAAGTACAAATAAAGAATTACATTTGAATGCTCAAATAGGAGAGTATGATATAGACTATGTGGTCCTCGACTTAGGGTCGGAGGTCAATGTCACGACAAAGCAAACTTAGGCACTAATGGGAAAACCGAGGTTGATATATTCCCCTATCAGACTTAGGATGGCTAATCAGTAAGCTGTCAGCCCATTTGGATGATTGGAGCATGTCCCTGTGGACATCGACAGAGTTAGAACCTTTGCAGATTTTGAGGTAATAGAAATTGTTGATGACAGATGCCCTTACCCTGCATTAGTAGGAATTGATTGGGCCTTCAACAATTCCACTGTTGTTGATTTGAAGAAAAGACATATGCCATTTGAAAGAGATGGCCTTAGGGTCATTGCACCCTTAGATCTAGATGAAGGTCCGCGATACACAGAGCCCATCAGAGAAGAAGATCACACATACAAATTGGAAAACATCTACAAACTAACAACCATATAATAAGATTACATCAACCCTACAACTGATGGGTATCTAAGCTGGCTAAGTGACAACGTGTGCTCATCAGATTCAGAAGAAGCACTGGAGAACTAGCAGAACCAGATGTATGAAGCATCTACCATAAGATGTGCTAGATTAACTAGAGAAGTTCACTGGATCGGCACAACAATGAGTAACTTACCCACATTTGATGGTTTGAACCCTTTAGAAGCCCTCTTATCATATTTTTAAACAAGTGTACCAATACAACAGAGATTGTTGGAAATGGATGAGGTCCCGAAATCCATGCCAACAAGATGGTGGGGGACACATAAAAGCAATATCACAGATTGGACCCAATGCCGAACCTTGATGACAACGTGGTTCTCAGCACAAGAAGTAAGTTGTGAAGTAAGATATACCAGTCGAATTTGCCCAAAGGACCACGTGCGAAGCTGTTAAGAGGCCTGGAGTGAAATTCCTCGAGAACAATAGGTGCACAAATTCATTAACACACTGGACACAACCCCGATCAATTGGTACCTTCAAGCGGAGCTGCGCCTTGTCACTACAGATTGTGAACGTATGATTCGAAACTTTGTAACCACCTTTTTATTTGAAAGTGAATATCCTTCAGTAGACCAAGCATTACAGATTGTGAGAAAGAAGGTATTCAAGGAAGCATCTAACCTCCCTATGGAACAAGAAGAGGACGAATGGACTGCGCCTCTCCAGAAATTGCAGAGTTGCTACAACATCAATGCCGATGACGATGATGATCCTAGGAAGGTAAACATCACTGAAACAGAAGGCCAAAGAAATGTGGAAGGACTAGGAGTTGAGGTACCATTTATTGGTCAACCAATCAAGATTAAAAAAGTCAACATTGAGACAGAGGAGACACTGAAGCTTGCCGATGTTGGAGATTATTGGGATGCTGCTACCATTGACAAGATTACAGAGTTACTGCATGAGTATCAGGACTTGTTTCCGACCAAGTTCACTGATATGAAGGGTATCAAAGGTCCTGTGGGAGAAATGAGGATCCCTTTGAAACCAGGTGCGAAGCCACTCAAGCAAAGACCCTACAGATTGAACCCAAAATATAAGGAAAAAGTGAAGATTGAGCTCGATAGAATGATGGAAGCAGGGATTATTGAACCTGTCGAAGAGTCGGAGTGGATTAGCCCTATGGTCATGCAAGACAAGAAGATAGGAGAAATCATGATGTGTGTGGATCTTAGAAAGTTGAATGATGCTTGTCTGCATGACCCTTTCCCTACACCATTCACTGATGAAGTATTAGACAACATGGGAGGCCAGGAGGTATATTCTTTTACAGACGGATTTTCAGGATACCATCAGATTCGAATTGCTAACGAGGACAGCCACAAGACCATGTTTGCCACAGAATGGGGATCCTACCAATATATAGTAATGCCATTTGGACTGAAGAATGCCCCAACCATCTTTTCCAGGGTGGTGGTCGAAGCGTTCAAAGAATTTTCACATAATTTTCTAGAAGCATATTTTGATGACTGTACTGTGTTTAGTTTGTTGAAAAATCATATTGAATGTCTAAGGCTAATGTTGGATAAATGAAGGTAGTGTCAAATTGCTTTGAATATGAAGAAGTGCATCTTCTTCTCACCATTTGGAGTGTTATTAGGCCATATTGTATGCAAGCAGGGATTGCTGGTTGATCCATCTAAAATTGCAATTATAGTTGATTTGCCACCTCCTACGTTAGTCAAACAACTGTGCACTGCGCTAGGACATACTGGCTATTACAGGAAATTCATTAAAGGCTATGCCCAAATCACAACACTGATGGAGAAGCTGTTGAAGAAGGATTGTCAGTTTGGCTGGACAGACGAATGCCAACAGAGCTTCAACACGTTAAAACAGAAGATGGTCACTGCGCCCATTCTGGTTTTTCCAGATTGGAGCAAAGAGTTTCATGTACATGT
>JASDQU010687924.1:27913-43625 GCA_032191745.1 Picea mariana
CACTGCCCGGAAATGCTGCTACATGGAATAACACTTATATAGTATGCATTTAGATGAAGTTAAATGACTTAACACAGAGTAAACACATAATTAATACTAACATATAGAAATAATCGAATTAACAGTAAATATCATTGCAACGGAATACATGATAATTTCACAAGCATCACAGACATGCATTTTAATTGAAGTTAAAATACATAATGATACTTATCTTTGAAACTATGGTAACTCCACCAACCACATGCAAACATTCCATGAACCTCCCAGCCTTAGACCATGCTGCTCATCATGCTCAGTATTGGGTCACCCACAAGATGGGACCAAGCTCCACCCAGGGCAAGGGAATCCTAGACTAGGCTGAGGTTACTGGAAAACTGCATAGAGAAACTGAAAGGATTCTCTCTAAGATCCTTCTTACACCCACTACTCGCAGACTCTCATTCCCGACATGTCTATTCCACCCAAGATACACCTTCACAAGCACACTCCATCGATGCTTCACCTCCCTCTCTGGGTCTCGACAACAAGCCAGATCAGGAATTATCAGAGATTAGTAGCTGGTGTTGGACTCTTCTAGGAGAAAACCACTTCCCAGTAGACTCTTTCACCTAGAGAGAGCTACTCATAGGCCTGACAACCTGCCTCTTCTACCACAGGCCTGAAAACCCACTTCTTTAGCACACGCCTTGACTCATCTCCAACCAGGTGAGGAAAACAACAACGAACCAACACTCATTCACATAGGGATGAGAGTATAAAAACCAGATGGGCATGGCACTGCCGACGGAAATAACACATGCTAAAACATGACACAACTAAGGTGATTACTCATGTGTAGGGTTCCTCAGAAGACCCAAAACGGTTCACGGATTTCGGGTCTCAGGTGTGTGTGTGATTATTGCAAAGGTTCAATACAGAGGCCATGGGATTCATGGAAATGCCCAGTCAGCTTCCTGGTTATAGTTTTAAGGAATGCGTGACAAGAAAATTAAGCAGAGGTTGTTCACAGAGGTCTCACGGTTTCAAACGGAGGATCGGGAAAACTGGTGAAACGAACCCCCAACTCAGCTGATGCTTCATCTTTTAATATCATGCTCCCAGGTTAACAGTTGTCTTCTTGGAGATGCATGCATTCCCTTCTTCACACATTGGAGATGCATGTGTTGCCTCTCCCAAGACTTAGGATAAAAACATGTTTGTCCCACAGCTTTGGAATAATAATAAAATATTATTCTCAAGGACTTATGCTCCTAAGCTTAGCCCCTCTTTCCAACCTTTCAGCCCCCTTTCCCTTACCCACTATGTGGAATCTTAGTCCCCCATCACTCTTTCTTTATGGTCGGTCTGCACGGAGTGATGTTTATATATTATATTACTGATGTGCATAATTACATATACAAAATCAGGCTCCTGGCCTTTAACACTCAGGCTCTTGGGCCTAATAGAAACATAAGTCCACCATCTTATCAATACTCGTCTCACCAACCTACAAAACATGATTACAATTCATAAGCATGATTACAATTCATAATATAACTGGGGAACTACCAGGGGATATTATAGAAAACATGTGTTTTTTAATGTGAAGGAAAAGAGAAGTCCACTAAGATTAGGAAGCTTCCCAAAGTTGACAGTGATTATGAGGACCTTTTGAAATACTAGAAAAGGTATGGCCAGTTGCATTCATGCTAGCATTTCCTACATCCATGAGAGTTCATAATGTATTTCATGTGTCATTATTAAATAAATATGTTCCTAACCCTAACCACATAATTGATTGGAATTTGATTCAGGTGGAACATGAAAGTGATTTCTGGGTGGAACCAATATGCATCCTAGATTGGAAAGTCAAAGTTCTTAGGAAAACATCCATAGGGATGGTAAATTTTCAATGGACTTGTTATGGTCCTGAGAATTCTACATGTGAGAATGAAGAAAACATGTGGGCAGAATAGCCGCAAAGTTTTTACAATTTTGAAGAAAATGGAATGCAAGACTGCATTTTGAGCAGCTAGAGTTCTAGAACCACATCTCAGAGTCTTAGAAAAATGTGTCAGGGACCCTGATAAAAGAATGGCTAATTCCTTGGGTTGGATTTGATAAATGGATTGTATATATCTTGGGTTAAATATGATAAATGAATGGTGGATTCCTTGGGTCGGCAAGTTGAAAAGAAAATGAGATTATGGTTGGAGTTGTTGCTAGAGTTTTTAAATTGAAATTTTTTTATTTCTAAGTATTGTGATGTAAATTTGGATATATGTATATCAGAATAGAGTGCACTAAGGATGGTGCAAAAATGTAGGGGAGGGGGAATGTAAAATCCCCACTATAATCACCATTTTAAATAATGATTGTGTAGATAAAATGTGTGGCTACGACTAAAGCGATGTAATATGTGAATTGTATTTCTATGTTTTCATAATAAAATGTGATTCCAACTGCTAAGGGGACATGGACAAGAGATGGGGGATGAATTAATCCACAAGAGAGGGGAGGATCTAGGATAATGGCCAAGAGGGGTCTAAGGGGGACTTACCCATGTATATTGATTCCACCCATTTTCCTAAAATTGTTATTTGTGTATGAACCTTCTAATTTTTGGTTGAGTGTTCCCAAAGCCAATCATTGAATACATGTAAGAGGGTGGATGTGAGTGGTCACATCCCAAATTTATTGAGAACATGGGGGTTGAGTAAAATCAGCTTGGGGAAGATTGTGAGTTAAGAAAGGTAATCCAAAAAGAAGAAATTTGTATGGGTTGGGAAAACAGTTTTTACACATTGATTTTTTGTGCATGAGGAGAAGGTAGAGAGAAAAAAAATATCTTGGATTTGGTCTATCCATGGAGGGAGAATTATATATCATGTTGGAGTGTATTGGAGAGAATTGGATCTAGATAACTGAAGAGACGAGTTTTCAAGCCTAGAGAGTGAAATCCTGGGCGAGTTGCATTGTAAAAACAAGTGTTTTTTGTTGGTTTGTTGGTAGTTTTCCTAACAGTGACTTCCCTTGAGTTCTCAGCTAAGATATTCCTAGATACTTGTTCCATAGAGGCCTTGATAAATGAATGGGACACTCAAGGGATTGAGATCAATGAAGGGGTACATTCCTTTGGTTGTCTAGTTCAAGAGGTTGTGAGCTGGTGGAAAATCGAGATAGTTGTAGAAATATATCAGTGGATTGTGAGTTTTTTCTTAGATGTGACTGGATAGTGAGAAACCACCCTCTTTTGTGGATTACTTACCTCAGCTCAAGGGTCACTGGTTGTTGAGATTTAGAATAGGAATTCTATGGTTGGGTGGAACGCTTGTCCCAAGAAGTTGGTTGCAGAACCATTGCTAAAAGTTAAGTGTTTATCTATTTTCTTTCTAGTATTTATGAGCTAAATTGTTGTGCATGATCGATGTAAATGAGAATGATATATGTGTTGTTGTAATTAACTATTTACTACATTCATGTTTGTGTTTAGCATGCTATAGATGGATCTTTTTTATCGTTATAGAGAGTATATAAATATGTTTTAATTGATAGTTGAAAGCTATAGAAAATTGGTTAATTGTAAATGAATTAAAATAGTTAACAAAAATTTTATTTTTAAGAGTTTTCCGCACTGTAATATCCCTCGGTTGGGCTGGGAGACGTTATAGTCAAACAGTGACATAATATTTTTTGTAAAATGCTAAGGAGAAATTAATTGTATGTGTTAAAATGAAACATGATAAAAAGAATGCATGCACGTTCTAAACATATTTTATAAAACGTTCACTCATTTTTAGAATGCATGAATGTTCCTAGAATTTCAAATTTGTTGGCGCAATAGATACTTTTCATCTACATCTTTGGTAAGTTGGTTGTTCTATATTTTTCTTCGACATGTCATCATTGCACAAACTTAGATATGCTTAACCATGCATATTCCAAAAATGTGTATTAAAAATAATATTGTTATCTATTTTTTATTTATTTTTATGCTAGCATGTATCATAATTTTAAAATACATAGGTCACTCATTACAAAAATTTTATACCCTTTCCCATTTGAAAACAAAATTTTCCAACGCTACATGTGGAGATATACAATCCAAAAAATGAAATCTATTTGATTAGATTATATTACATCATCAAATCCTTACATAAACATTTGTGTCAATATATGCATTATAGAAGGCGGTTGAACATTTCATATCTTTACCTTTTCCACTTTGCAATCTTTGTCAAAATTACAATTTTGGATTGATGAAAATGTTGTTTTTAATGAAAAAATAGATCCAACACCCTTAAATGCCCCTACTGCAATCCAATTATGCAATATTAACATCTAATATAAAAAATTAACATACCAAAGTTGGAAAAACTCAATTTACACATAATCATACAAAACTTTTATAAATAAAATTTATATATTTCAAAATCAAATTCAATTTCCTACATTTCATCTTCTTACATCATATTAAAAAAAATTATTAGGTACCTCACATCATCTTTACAAATTACTGTATTATTAAAATCAAAATAGAATCAATAATTTTACTAGGCCTCAATATTTAAAACAAACTTACTAACAACCATACAAATTTGTTAAAAGCCAAAATATTAACAATAATTTATATGGACAGAGTCACTTATCCCATATAAATAGTAAAGATTTAAAAAACAAGAAAAACAATTATTAGTATTGTTAATCATACTATGCTTTGGAATTCTTTTACCCTGATTTTCCTTTCTCTTTACATCCTTTTTCCCATAATTACTAACCCTTTCCTGACCAAAGATGCTACAGGTACTCTATCATTCATAGTTTGGTATTTCATTTAATTTTGAGAATTTGTTAGGTCGACTTTTGTATCCTTTGTATCTAACTTGCAAGTTTAAAAAATGTTGCAGATCGTACTACAAATATTGTAAATCCAAGTTCCAACCTATTGGTTTCGAGTTGCTGCTACAGAGGTTCTAGCCACTTTGTTATAAGAATCCATTGATGTGAAACCACTTATACATATCTGCGGGTTTAAGCCACTTCATTATGAGATCCCATTGATGTGAAAAAACTGCTACAGATCCACAAATCCTAGTAATAATATTCCTTGCCAACATGAGTTCGTTTGTTGTTGATACATTGTTATAAAATGGTGAACCCATCCTATTTCTATGGAACTTGTGAATGCCACATTGTAATGTTTTTAGTACATGACCTCATTTTGAAACAACATATAGTTAATTAATGAGTGTGTTATGCTATTTCTATGGAACTTGTGAATGCGACATTGTAATGTTTTTAGTACATGACCTCATTTTGAAACAACATATAGTTAATTAATGAGTGTGTTATGCTAGTTAAATATGTTGCCTACTCTACAGGATAAAAGCTACAAATTTAATGTGGTAAATATTCCAACACTATATTTCATGAGTGGCTTGAGAATATTCAATTCTTAATCATGCAATAGTTAATACTGTTAATAAGATTGTTATGTTAGAATTATAAAAGGTCATCGACCTCTTTGTAAATGGGGGATAAATTATATCATCTATTGTAGATATTTTGACATAATACAGTCTGCTCTATTTTCTTTCTTGTCTTATATTCATGAATGAAATAGAATTAGTTTGAAGTGTTGATTTAATACTTAATTGTTGAAGTCTCTTAGTTCCTTTCTCTTAAGAGGAATAACCCACTATAAATGAGATAGGTGTTGTATATTATATTATTGTGTTTCTTGTACTTCTTGTAATTATTTATAGTATTGTTCATAATCTAGTATTTTTTTTTATTATTGTAAATCAAGTGTGTAATTATTGTTGAATAGTGTGGTTTGTTTCTTCAAAACGTTAATCATTTTTGTGATCTTTGAAATATAGATCATCGTTATTTTTCAAATGTTAAGTTTTCTATTTTATATCCATGCTTTGTCTTGATTTTTTTTTATATTTGTTTTATGAATAGAATTGGATTTATAGAAATGATAGGAAAAGAATAAAAAAGTTCATCTCTTCACTAAATTTTTTATATTTACATATATTTTTTACAACGCTTTGCAAGCAGAGAAACCCTGATTGATAATTAAATGCACTAGAAAGATGAGATATCCTATTCAAAATTAATCAGGTATTTATGAAGCTTGTCAATTTTTGCATCGTTGTCGAGAAAGTGTTAAAAAACCTTAAGTTATTTTTACATTGAATTAGATAACACGTGGTATAGGGATTTACATTGGAGGAATAGTCAACATTCCTCTTTGTAATACTTAATATGAAATTTTTTGTATGTAGAAGCATATAGATGCATTAATGGAACTAGAAATCTAAGAGCACGGGCACATGGTGCAGTAAGAACCACCCATGGTACTAACCAATTTGTAAGTAGACTAAGATAAAGAGAAATATCAAGAATAAGACCCCGTACTCAACCAATTTATAAGAGGATTTCCACTCCTCATTTTATACTAGAAGTTTCTTAAGAAATGGAGGTAGAATTTATTCCTCCCACTGAAGCACCACTAAACACAAAATATCTTATCAGTGGAAAACCAATGTCATATTTTCAACATAGTATAGTGCACAATCTAGAATATTCTAAAGGATCGATTTCATCTCAGGAATTGGTAACATATGAACTATCACCTCTTATGGAACCTCCTCTAGTCATCACGGCAAGTGAGGAAGGAATCAGTTCTAACCAGGATGATATTATTACCTTTGATTTCCCAATTAGATACCCTAGAGAAGAAGCACCAATGAAGAATATTGCTCCTTCAACTCTAACTAATTTCAATTCTTTTTCCAGTGAATACCTGGACACCTTCATTGTTTAGTTCATGTACTTTGTAGATGCCCAAAAATTGAAGTTATTTCATGCAACCAACATTCCACTAGTTCATGGGAATTGGTGGGCAGAGAATCTACACTTGGTATTACTTCAAGCAAGTCTTTCTAGAGAAATATCAATACTGTTACAAGGCAAGAGATATTCATGTAGAAATATTTAGGATGACTCAAAAGGAAGATAAGAGTTTGAAAGACTACATGGAGAGGCTCCAATTTGTAGACTATCTTGATCAAAGGTATATGAGCTTAGTGCATTGACCTCCTGGATTTGATGGGAGGAGGAGACATTTCCCAAGTGGATTATGATTAAATCCATGAGTTATGTAAAATATACTCACATGGAAATTCAAAGAATAGGAAATTTCCTAGAGATGGTGTTTCCATACTTACCAACCCATCTAGAGGAGGAGTTACTCACTATGAAATTGATAATTTGTTGGAAAATTTCAAAGCTGATATTATTAGTTTTTTAAGTTTACAATTTGACACACTATAGGTTAAGAGGAAGTAGAAAGAAGTTGAGCAAGCATTATCCATATTTTTCTCCAAATGCATAAAGAAGCATCCTTTGAGGGAGTTCCCATTAAAAAATTTTGAATATTGTAGTATTTGTGAGCAGAATCATGCCACCAATATTTTCCATTCTTTGCCTAGATTAAAATTTGTGTATCAAGGAACTAATGAAGAGACTAAGAAAATCTGCTTCATTACCCAAAAGAAAAACCCAACGAAATTTTATCTTTTATTTTTAGCATGAGATCAAAAAATGAAATTAGAAGCCTTGCCATCCCATGGTTATAGATGGTATCATTTAATAGAATAGTTGAGATAGAGAGAGCCATTCGGGTATACAAATTTTAGTGAAGATATAAATAGGGTAGAGAGATACATAGCATGTCTAAAAATATATGATATCATCTGGATTGGTCTAAAATTTCATTTTTCTTTAATATGTTTCTCTACACCACAATACCAACAATTGTATAAGTGGAGGTTGCATGAAGAAAATGGTTATTGGAAAATAATTGAGAGTAACCAAGAATACTACCCAACAGATTATGATAGTTATCCTTCTTAAAATTCAAGCAACTTTCATTAGACTAATTTCCACATTGAATCTAATTCAAAACGACTGTTCAGTTTGCACGATGATGAGCAACAACCTAAGTAGGGGGGAAATTATGAGACTCTATTTTGGAATTATTTTACCCTAATTTTCCTTTCTCTTTACATCATTTTTTCCATAATTAATAACCATTTCCTAACCAAAGATAATATAGCTACTCTTTCATTCATAATTTGGTATTTCATTGAATTTTGAGAATGTATTAGGATGATTTTTGTATCATTTTCATCTAACTTATGGGTTTAAAAAATGTTACAAATTGTACTACAGATGTTTCAGATCTTGGTTCCAACATATTGGTTTTCATTGTTGTGGAACAAGTATTACAGATCTATGGGTTCAAGCCACTTCATTAAGAGATTCCATTGTTGTGAAATTGCTACTATAGATACATAAACCCTGGCAATAATAGTCATTGTCACCACGCATTTGTTTGCTTCTAATTTGTTGTTGCAGAACCGTGACCCCATCCTATTGCTATGAAACCTATGAATGTTGTATTGTAATGTTTTTGGTGCATGATCTCATTTTAAAACAACATCTAGTTAATTAATGAATATTTTGTGTTGGTTAAAGATGTTTCCTTCTATGTAGGCTAGATACTAGGGATTTAGTGTTGTAAATATTCCAGCACTTTGTTTCATGAGAGGATTGAAAATATCTTATTCTCAAGCATGATATAAATAATAGTGTTGTGTTAGAGGATTATAAAATTAATTTGAACTCTTTGCAAAGGAAATGAATATTTTGTGTTGGTTAAAGATGTTTCCTTCTATGTAGGCTAGATACTAGGGATTTAGTGTTGTAAATATTCCAGCACTTTGTTTCATGAGAGGATTGAAAATATCTTATTCTCAAGCATGATATAAATAATAGTGTTGTGTTAGAGGATTATAAAATTAATTTGAACTCTTTGCAAAGGAAATGAATATTTTGTGTTGGTTAAAGATGTTTCCTTCTATGTAGGCTAGATACTAGGGATTTAGTGTTGTAAATATTCCAGCACTTTGTTTCATGAGAGGATTGAAAATATCTTATTCTCAAGCATGATATAAATAATAGTGTTGTGTTAGAGGATTATAAAATTAATTTGAACTCTTTGCAAAGGACCGATGAATCATATCATTTGTTATATATATATTTTGACATAATACAATCTGTTGTGTTTTCTTCCCCATCCTTCTATGCATGAATGAAATAGAATTAGTTTAAAGTGTTGAGTTAATACTTAATTCTTGAAGTCTCCCAACACCTTTGTTTGAAGACAAAGGGCACACTCTGAACGATATGGGTGATGTATCATGTTTTATTTTGTTTCATGTATATCTTGTAATTAATTAGAGTATTATTCATAATCCAGTGTTTTTTTGGATTGTTTTAAATTGAGTGTATGTGGCGTTGCTTATGAACAATGTGGTTTATTGTTGAATAACATTAATCATATTTCTGTTCTTTTAATTGTAGGTTATCATTATTTTTCAATTGATAAGTTTTATTATTTTATTTCATGCTTTATCTTTCTTTTTGTTTCTATGTGTTTTATAAATATAATTGAATTTATAGTTATGATAGGACAAGCATAACAAATTTATCTTTTTATGAAATTATTTATACTTGCATATATTTTCACAACTTAGCATAAGAATCTTAGTTGATAATTAAATGCACTAGTAAGCTAAGATATCATGTTTATAATTAATCAAGTATTTAGGAAGATGTTGATCAAAAACTTTGATCACCTAGTTTTTCATATCTTGGAATAATATATATATATCAGAAAAATGAAATTTTGAATGATTATCAGTTCATAGCATAGCTATTAGTCTCAGCTTCATCATGCATTTTACATATTAAAAATATGAGGCGGTATGCTCAAGATATCCAAGTTTTTGTTTAACCACCAAAAAAATGTTTTTTCCATGTGCAACATAACTAAGATCTTATTGTAACCATGATAATATTCTTGAAACCATCTTGGAACCACACTTATTTTTATTGGTTTTGTTATTAGCACTTGAGACTAAGTCTTCTCTTAGTCTCATTTTCTTGGTTCTCCATTCCATGCATTTTCTTGGTTCTTTGTGTCATACTTAGTCTCATATTCTCTTGCATTGTAGGATCACATCCCCTATTTTTCTTGCTCTCACCCCACATTCCCTTCCTCCCCTCTCTTCTCATTCTTCTCACTATCCTCCATACTTAACCATTTCCACATTTATCATTTCCATACTTAGCCTATTTTTATTTCCATTATCCACTTAGTTAATTTTCATAATACCCACCACTTATTATTTTCATAATTCATTTCCATTTTTCATTTACCATTTTTAATTTATATTTTCATTTTCCATTTACCATTTACCATTTTACTTTTCCTATTTCCTTTTTCCATTTTCTATATTTTCACAATTTCTAAGTTCATTTCCATTTTCTCATAATTCATTTCCATTTTCTCATAATTCATTTCCATTTTCTAGTTCATTCTCGTAATTCATTTACATTTTCAATTTTCAATTTTTCCATTTTTATTTTCCCATATTTCATATTTTATTTCCATTTTCTTATTTTCACTTAACATATTTCATTTCCATTTTCTTATTTTCATGTAACATATTTCCATTATATACTTCCCCAAGACTTACCATGTTTTACTCTTCTTACACTTAGCTAAATTCAAGCAATGTGGAGACAGGTTGGAACAAGTCCCAAGTCCACATGCTCGTAGGTCTACAAGTCTACAATCACATCACATACATTTTTCACATCTTACTTCTGCGTCCTCCATAATGAAAATGTCACCTTTTTCATACTTAGTCATTTTCTTGAAATGCAGATGCGGAGCCACATACCATCCTTCAATTTTTTCTTGAGTCTCCAGGTCCACAGGTCCAAATTTCGAAGTCTCGTGCTCCCAAAAATGAACTTCTAACTTTTTCATCTCCAAAATTGCACCTTTTCACTTTTTTAGCTCTTAGTCATTTTTCATAAAAAGCGGATGTGGAGTCAGTTACCATAGGATAACCTTTTTCTAGGTCCATAGGTCCACATGTCTGAAATCTCATGTTCTCCAAAATGCACCTTTTACTTATTTGATCTGCAAAAAAATTATTTTTTATACTTATCCATATTTCTAGTTTCAATGTGGACCTCCTTACCCTTCCTCATATCCATGTTCATGGGTCCACGGGTCCACAGTCCCACATTACACAATGTTCACTTTCCATTCCTCATTTTACACTCTCATACTTAACATTTTTCATTTGCCACGACATCACATCACCACTTCCCATCACATTTATTGTCCCCACCACATCAACTATCACTTTTGTAAGCATAATGTCATTATTAAATTCATGAAACATTCATTAAAACTTGCAATAAATTCAAATCTTATGCAAGCCAACAACATTAAAAACAAGATTTATGATTGATTGAACTATCGGGACAATACATGATGAAATTAAGTAAAACAAATATGCCAAGTTGTAAATATCGACAGTATCTCAACCTATTGTCAAAGCCAAAAGTAGAAAAATAATTGCAGGTAAGAAAAAAGAGTTGTATTTTGGAGATACACTAAACGCACTTGGTTGTGAGGATCAAGAGTTTTAGTGGTATAGGGAATACGATTACTACAAGTCTCTTTCTTTGGATGAGAAGAAAATAGACTTAATTTGGACCTCAAGAATATCATTAGCAGGTTGTGTTCCAGAAGTAAAAGACTTTAAATAAATTATTCAATGGTACGCAAATAAATTCAACTCCAAGAAAAGGATAATTCAATTACAAAGACATCAACCCATTTCTTTATCTCTTTCAATATTCTCCAAAATGATACAAATCCCTACACCTACCTTTCAATTTAAAAATGAAGAGGTTGATGAATTTCTGAAGCAACATAAAAGAGGGAAGAGGCATCTAAGCAATTATTTCGAGGATCCAAGCAATAACCCTGGTGCTTCCAGGATTGAGGTAACTTCACTAAAATTCCCATACAGAGAATTTGATTCGTTGTTCACCGATATTATTGGTATGGAATATACTACATTTGTACCAATAAATGTTATGTATGCCTTGCATTATTCTTTACATGATAAAGCTATTATAGATTGGGGTTATCTTATTTCTTGTGAGGTCTCTTTCCAACTTGGTAATTTAAAAAAGACTTGAATATTCTACATGATTTTTTACATCATTTGTGTCATTTCTTATGGTCACGTAATTGAAGATTTATCAAGGTAAAATCATGTTGATTTTATAATGGAACCAATTTATGCATGATACTCCATTTTGTATAGACACAGAGCTCAATACAATTATTAACCAGTTTATAACAATTTTATTTCAAAGTTTATAAGGTTGATTTTTGGTCCTAGTACATCAATACTATCTCTTGAAGAAACCACCTTTCTGTATGGGAAAGGATCTTATGAAACTTTTAAAAAATTTATGGTTATTAGGATATTTGGTAGTGAAGAGAAGCCTTTTCTTCTCCCATTTTATGTTTCGGATAAAAACAATTCTGAGGAAATGTGCAGAAAATACAAAACTTGAGCCCATTTATTTTATGATAGAAGGAAAAGACAATTCATACCGCTACCATGGAAAATTGGAGAATTCACTGCAAAGAACATAACCCACCTCGATGAACTGGCATGACATCATGAACAGTTGGGCTTAAAGTAAGCCAAATATGTTAAGGGTTTTGACCCGGGTAATAAATTCACTACACACGTGGAATTAATTGAGTATTCTTCATATTTCACTATAGTTGAACAATTTCAAGAGGGTGGCAGAGATAATCTAGATCTCTCTGAAATCACAATAGACCAAGTTTCAGGTGACATGGAAGAGATAAAAAACACCAATGAATGTCACAAACAACATGGAAAGGAAGTGACAGATAAAATCCCTAATTCATTAACAATGTCCCAAAAGAGTACTCCATCAAGAAAAAATAATAGCACCAGTGGTATGGAAACTACAAAATGATTGGCTGGAGGGTCAGACAATGGTGGTGATAAAGACCCACCTAGAAAAACACTTGAAAAATATCATATTTCATATAATTTTGTTATGATAAAAATAAATACATTGAAAATAGGTTTAAGAATGCTTGAAATCCATGAGAGTCCATGAGAAATGGATATAGATGAACTCATTAAAGAACCTAGTTGATTTGCACAAAGACTATTAGAAACTAGGGAAATTGTTGAAGCACTGATTACCCATGAACCTAAAATATTTGAGGAGGAATGTGTTACTTTACACCATGCAGCCTACAATCGTGAATCCTAAAAATTATTATTCAAAAAATTCAATACTAAAAATAAAAAGTTCATTGGAAAGATGGAAGTCGTCAATTGATTTTGATGGATTTGCAGAATCAAAATTTGCATAGTTCTACGGAGTAAATGGATAAGCTTTGAAGCAGCTTGTTGATAATATGGAAAAATAATATCCATAGTTGAAACAAAGGATAAAAGAGTTAGAAGTTTCTTTGATACCAGAACCATTGTTTCCAAATCCTTTGAATTCAATCCAACTTGCACTTGTGTTAGAAAATGTTCTGGAAAGAAGTAGTAAATATAAAGGCTCATCAAGTTTATTACAAGAAATAAGAAAATATGTTGGTGATTCCATACAAAAGAGAATTGATATAATTCAGGAAATTTGGGACGTTGCTCAAAGTATTGTTAGTTTTTCAGCAAGAATACAAAATTTTAAGGAATACCTACAAAAGTACCTAGAAAATGATGAAGGATTTTACAAATAACTTGTGAGTACATGCTAAAGTATCGAGATTAATTGAAGCTCGTAGAAAAGAACAAAAACTTTCTTCAACTTATTGAATGAAACATGTAAATGCATGTTGGCTGAGAATAATTAAATATTTGAAAGAAATGATAATTGAGATAAACCTTAATGGAACACCTCAATGCATTAAAATTTTCTTGGGAAAATGAATTCACCGAAACAATAGACTTTTCCAAAGAAGAAGTTGAAAAATGGTTAGTTCGGTATATCAATAGAAATGATGAAGTTGATGACATGTTGCATCAATCGGAGATGGATCTAAAATAATTTGAAAATGAGTTATTTGAAATTTAAACCAACCATGAAATTATTGTATCTCCTTTAAGGGAATATATCGAGGAGTAGTTATAAAAGGCATTAATCAAAATTACCAAGACAAAAAGTCAAGAAACAGTTGCAGTGGTTATGCCACCTCAACCACAACATGCATATATAAAATAAACACATCCAAGAAAGTAATGGTTATGAGAAATTTCCATCACAATGAGTCAATCAACTACTTTGTTTACCCTTTTATTTCTATTTCTTCCATAATCATTTGTCATATTCCCTTCTATTTCTCAGTATTCTATGAAAACCAGGTCGATTCTTGATTTTTTTCCTCTTATCTTCCAGGTATTTTCATTATATGGTCTGCAGGAGCCCCATCCTAGTCCTCTTTGAAGGGAGAATACAAATATTTTATTTAAAGACATTTACTTTGTATTTAAATACTCATATTATTTTTTGTGACTCTAAGAGAACTACTTGGGATACTACACTACTATATTCTCAAAAAAATTGATTTGAATTTTGAGTTTCCAAATGTTTTATCCATCATAATATTTTTGGTGTTTAATGGAATGATAATTTAAAGTTCTATTATATATGTGGTTCATCTTTCTTATCTCTCTATCATGGATATTATTTATTGTCTTGATGAATGTTGTGATGGAAATGCCATCCTCTTATTTATCATACTCATTTGGTTTATCTACTTTGTAATATATTGTATATATATTCTCTTAAATATACATGGTCCCAATCTCAGGTACTATTATGAATGTGAATGTTAGCTTTTTCAAAGTGTGTTCCTCGTCAGACTTTGTTTTATTTCTATTTAGAATTTCATAAGAAAAAGAGGAGTATCGCCTCTCTAAAAATGAAAGGGATTCATATCCTTGTGAGGTTGACCTTAAGATCGTAAAGTCATCTTTTAGATCAACAAAAGAATGCCAATTTTTATTTAATTTTTAAGTTTCTTTTTAGTGAGACACCAAATTTTATGTATTGAACTCCTTTGTTTGTGGTATAAAGAATCTCATAAAATAGATAAAAAGTGTATATAGCCTACTCCCCCTCCAACTTTTAAACAATGAATTCAAGAAAAGTAATCAAAATATTTTGTTGGATTTGTTTTTGAGTGGAGGGCATGTTAATCCTAGGGTTGTAGTAAATTTAATTAATGTTGAAGAGGAATTCCATTGAATCTCTCCCATTGTCTCAAAGATATGGAATTGCAAAGTGAATGGAAATTGATGAAATGTGACCCTCCTTAGTTCACTATGCCTCCCACCCAGTGATCAAAATTGAAACCTTCCTAATCCTTCCGAAGGGTTCAAACCCATCCTACAAGGGTAATTCAAAAACCCTTTTCCAAAAAAAATGTAAATTTTTTAAACCACTTGTCAATTATGTAAGACAAAAAATATTGTAAAATTTCAAAAGAAAGTTTATATTTTTAATAACCTATCAGTTTCTTGACTCACAACTGTGGAGTTCTCAATCATTCATTTTACCTTCAATCTTAGATGAGGATGTATGTAAATTGTGATCAAGATTTAGGGTTCAACTCCTACTACTTTCCTTTGACATATAAATACTAAATCATCTATATTTTCATTGGCACTCATGTATTCCTTGATATGATGTACCATTCTAGAACACTAAATCCAACATA
>JASDQU010687924.1:43645-53911 GCA_032191745.1 Picea mariana
ATCATTCATTTTACCTTCAATCTTAGATGAGGATGTATGTAAATTGTGATCAAGATTTAGGGTTCAACTCCTACTACTTTCCTTTGACATATAAATACTAAATCATCTATATTTTCATTGGCACTCATGTATTCCTTGATATGATGTACCATTCTAGAACACTAAATCCAACATAGATCTCACACCTACATAATCCTACCACCATATTAGAGTATACACCATTTTAAGTGTCACTTAATGAAAGATTACTAGAGAATCTTGAAAACCTTGTCTTTTTTAATCCCCACTTGAATCCATGTATTATGAATATTATTGATCCTTCTTAATATGAAAATTGGAATCACATTCATTGTCCATACTTAATTTGTTTGGATTCATAATGACATTCAATTTATTATATTTTCATATTCTCTTAGCTTTGAAAAACACTAAAACAACTAGTCATGGGTTATGGGTGTAAATTGTAATGGCATTAGAAACTTATTAGTGATATTAATTGCAAATATGTGGCTCAATGAAAAATTTGAAGAGAAAAGAATAGTCATTAAGAAAACTAAAGGAAATGACCTTATCTATCTTTATTCATCTTCACATATTCCATCTCTTTAAAGGTATCTAACATATTGGTTCATAGTTACATAGTTATTTTGTTGCATYGGTAATGCTACATGYTTATCTRTTATTAGTCATTATGTGGTCATAGCATTAGTATCTAATATTTGATTAAATTATTTGAGCACATTCGATGTTGGTCTCTCGATTTCTTAGTATGTAATTCATGGAATCCCCATTATGGCAATAGAGACTGAATGGTAACAAAATGCATAATTAATACTTGAATGTAAATATCTCAACAATCCATTGATTTTTCACATGTTTGATTAATATTATTATAAAGATAATGCATAGTTTTGGTTTGTTTCATACATAAGTGTGTTAATGATATTGTTTTGTATAAAAAAATTGTTAAGCCCGATGAAATTTTTTAACTTGTATGTTATTAATTTAGTTTAGAAATAAACCTACACAAAATGAACTTTTTAACATCACAAAACCTGAAATTGGGATTACAACAGTGAGAATTGTGATTCTATTCATTCAATTTTATACATCACCAAAATCTCACTTATTTGTTATACAGATTGATCATTCCCACTTTTTTTATTCTAGGCATCTTTATCTATGACACTCTTTCTTTCTTCTTGTTGTCTTTAGAAGCGTTGATATCAATATGAAAATAATTTTCAAGTCAAATATTTTGATAATTCCCCTTAGCTCTCTTTCCTTACGCCTCAATCCCAAGAGCTATGTGTTGGATTACTAAGAGGGGGGGTGAATCATTAATAGAGAAATAGAATATTTTTTAACCATAAAATGAAAGTTTTATATCAATGTAGCATTATCATCCAATAGTTGCAGAGTAAATAAATAATGAACAAATGAGAAATCATACATATACACAGTACACCAATGTTTTTACGTGGAAACCCAAAGTGGGAAAAAACCACAAATTTTTTTTTCTTATATGTCTTTAATAATTACATTCATTGGAACACTACTACATTGGGCGGAAATTACGACAAAATATTACAACGGTTTAAAATTTCGCAGTAATGTTTTTTCTTTTTTTGGACTAAATTTACTTTTTTTTTTCGGGGTCCAACTGCTTGTTGCTCTAGCGACCAACATTCCACGTTCACCATTCTAGTGACCAACATTCCACGTTGTTCGTTCTAGAAACCAACATTAAAACTTTAGTCATTATAACAACCAACTATGTCACCTACGAGAATCAAATGGTCATTGACTTATTGTTTGGTCAATTTGACTAAATTTGACAGAAGACCAACTAAATCAATCCTATATATATCTCAGTTACGACAAATGTGTTATAGTTGCAACAATCATTTTCTACAGTTGCGTGAGTAATTTATGAAATGGTGTTCTAATGCAATGGTGTTCTGGTTTTTTATGAAATCTTGATTTCAATTCTCTTTCAAGAAGAGAAACATTGAATTGATGAGACTCTACATAGTTGATGTTTTGAAGGTCAATACTTAAAAATTTTCTGTGTGCTTTAGTAATTTACTAGTATTGAACTATTTAATGGTGGTATTAAACTTCTAATAATTATTATCTTTAATTTGATACCATTCCCAGATGTTCTGGAACTCGAAAAACGTGATCTCGACAGAAAGAATTAAATTTTGGACTCTTCAACACATTCGATGGATCATTGATCTTGCATTTTTCCCTTTAACCACCAAAAGTCGGAGCTTTTGAAGGCTCACTACACTGTCAAATTTGCCACTTAACAGCCAAAAACCCTAAAATAAACTCCTATCTGATACTTTGCATATCTCTACCTCATGAATATCTAGTGATCCATTAAATTATTATGTTTTCCTTCAATTGACGTATTAAAACTCTTAATGTGAAGATATGTATCTAGAAGGGGTTAGATACTATAATGAAGCAATATGGAGTAACGGTGTTAATTCACAATCATAGTATGAAAATAGTGTTTTGACAAGACACCAAGATGAGAAATAATGACATGAAATTTATTCAAAATATCATTTGGAAAAAAGTGAATCAAATTAGTATATATGAAAAAGATTTGTCTAGAGGAATATGCACTCTCTCGGACCCATAGGAATTAGATCTACTAGATGAGGTAATAGTCCAATCTAGCTTTTCAATCTCTTTGAAGACTTCTTTACAGTCATATTCATGAGAATATTTAAGATTTATACACCTAAGAACAAGAAGACGAAACAATAGTGTTGGGAGTCCCAAACAAAATTCAAGGACGAACTACTAGATGAAGGGAAGGTCCTTGTTAATATATTAAACCTTGTCCAATGTTAGACAAATTAAAAAGAAAGTAGTATTTCTAATGGATCTAAGTAAGGAAATGGAATAGGAAATTATTCTAGATTTAGATCTCATCGACTAATGCTAGAGAAGAGGAAATGCACATTAAAAGACATGATAACAAGACTTAGACATATTTTTTTGAAATTTCTTTCTTAAAGGACAATCTTAGGATGCAACTTGATATCTTTCCTTCCATGTAATTGGCTCATAAACCCGTTTATCTTTTTATATTCTATGGGAAGCATTATATCCTATGGGAAGCATCATAAACCTCTTCCCTTTAAGTTTAATTGTATTTTCCTCTAACATATATAGGTATGGGAAATCATTACACATGCCTGGAAATCACTAGTTTTTTAGTCTCCATCCTTTGTTTTAAGAAAAAAATATCAAAATAATTATGAAATATTGATGCATGAGAATATATTTCAATTATATTAAAAATATCTAGGGAGGCTTCCCAAGAAAAACACCATACTCTGTAATGTTCCATACAATTAAAAAAATTTATAAAGATATTGAAAACAAATCTATAGTATTTGGCAATGGGGATAAATAAATGTATTAGTATCAATGGATTTTCCATCCATTTCTATAACGTATGTTGTTACATCATTAAAAAATACCATTATAGAATGTTTGAAATGATTGGGCAAAGGTTATGGGTTAGAGGAGTGATGAACTCTTTGTTCTCCATGTTCATCTAAAAGGAAACTAATTTTATTTTATTTAGAAGTTTCAAACTAATATCTCTATCTAATGTTTCATATAAAGTCTTCACAAAATAATTAACCATGTGAATCTATTAGGGTCCTACCCTAACTCCCTTAAATAGATAGATAGATTGCTATGTGCCGAGGCCAGATCTATTAAATAGGGACTATATACTAGATGTAGTGTGAAAGCAATAATTGTAATAAGGCTTACTACAAGGTTCAACCTAATATAATGTTCCTTCATAAGAGAGTTCATGCAGGGTTAGATAGAAACTAAATAATGAAGTAGAATCAAGGTAATGAGATGTCTTGTGAAGCTTATTGTAATGGGAAATCTACTCATCCAGTGGGGTCATCCTTGATGATGCAAGTGAAAGTTTCTTTCATCAATAAAGGTATGATTACTTGTGGAATTTTGGTTCCCATGCAATTGCCTATTTGAATTTTGGTTTGACATTTTTGTTTGATAGTTGGGTGATTTATGTCAAAAATAGTGTTAGCACTCTGTAATTTGCCCAAGGTTGTGGAGAAAATCATAGAAGCAACATCGAAACCACTTTGAGTCTTGGATATAGCCCTCCAAGAATCAGAGATGGATCTCTCTGTCTGATATAGCTTTGTTTGAGTATGGATCTTAGGCTAGTTATGAAGGACAATAGGTTTGTTTATGGATTTTTAGTTGGTTTGGTTGAGATATGGAAAAGGACCATTGGGAAAAATGGAGTCAAAGATAAAAGATGATTGTTGAATGAATAACTGAGACAAAACGTGGCCATGAAGGATAATCATGCCAGTGGATCTTTTGATCTTATAAAATGGAAAATAAGAAAAGACTGAAATTCATTTCAAATGTAGAGAAGAGTATATTTGAATTCTACTTTTAAAACTAGGAAGAAAACATAAATATTGTTTTGAGCCAGAATAGGTGTTGAGAACAAATCCTGCACATTATCTTCTCATAGACAATATAGAAAGAAAGAGCATGTGAAAAAGGAAAATGTAAAATTACATCAGGGGAAACTTCACCACTTAAACACAACACAAGAATCTGGAAATATAGTGCCTTGTATTCATTCATAAAGTCATTTACAAATTTGAAACATTTCCACAATGGATGGGAACATTCCCAAGCTACCCTTTTCTGTTAGTCTAACCCCCTTTCCTTCTTAAAAGTCATAGGCTTTATACCCTTTACATAAAAGTTCAAGATCCTATAAAAATGGATCTGAAATACTTAAAATAGAATAAAATCAAAACAAGTATGATATGTCAAAACTAGTCCTGATTTAAGGGTCAACCCTTATCAAATAGATCTGCAACAAAATTCGACAGCATTCATCACTCTCTGATATCTTCAAGAACTTTCCAAGTGATGACAAGGCATTTCAAAATCCTATTTTGACAAATAAGAAATTCTTTATCCAAAATTTAGAAGCCACTTAACTTTCTTTTCTTGGCATCTACCTCAAAAATTGGGAAGTGATGATGATCTGTATCTTTTAGATTTTTATCTTTTATTTGGAACCCCTTCCAAATGATCTAGACACCAAAATCTTTGATATGAGAAACAAGATGAACACTCTATCATTTTCTTCTCTTTTAATGGCTTACAGGTATAAAACAGAGTAGGATTAGCTGTCAAAAATAGAGCTTTCAACAGCTAACAAGACTTTGAGGAAAACGGATAAGCTACCAAAAATCCTGAGTTTTCCACAACTGTTCAAAACTGCAAAAATCGATTTTCTTCAATCTACCTATTCTTTAGGATATTCATTTAGGTCCTCAGCAACTTCAGTTAGGGCTTCTAACTCATGTTTTTCTCTTGGTTTCATATTTTTAAGCCTTAGTCTGATCCTTAAACCTCTAACCATTTTAAGCAACTTACGATTCTACTTGAGCAATTTTTTATTCCTCTTTTGTTCCTTTACATGCATTTTAGCTAGCCTTTCAAAACAATATCTTACCTCATCTGATGTGTTTCTTATAGTCTGGTTTTTTTATTTAATGACCCTCTCAAGCAACTTCATCTCTGATATCTCTTCTTGAAGCTTTTCAATCTTTGATGATTTGCTAACCTTATTGTGCCTTCTTGTGCATGTTTCAGGAATCTCCAGGTCTGGAACCTTTGGTGAAAAATGTGCTTCTTCAAATGTAGCTTTCTCAGGAACCTCTCCTTCTTCTGACTCTAAATCATCCTCTGAATCTGTATAAGGTAGATTCAAAACGTTTTTATCAGAGGCACTAGTTTTCCCTTTTGTTGCTTGGATGAAATCAAGCATTTTTTTGGCTTTCTTGGACCTGAAAGAAGAAACTAGCTCCTCTACAATTACTGGGGAAATGGGTCTTATTTTCCTTTTACTGCTCTGTGGTGTTTAATACTTAGTGGATGAAGTTTTATTTTTGTCTTTGGGTTGGGGTTCTGGTTCCAATTCACCCCAAAAAAGAGATACTCCCAACTATTATCCCTCCTCTACAACTCTTCAAGCACTATAAGCTTGATGAGGCTATGATGGGAGAGCCTGCCCTACACCTTGCTAGGTTTGGCTTGGACCTGGTGTGTCATTTTTGTCAAGCTTTTGTGAAGGTACAAGGGTAGATTCAAAGGGCATCTACCTGAAAAATGGTTCATAAGCTTGAAATGGTAGAACATTACTCTACCATATCTGCCTTCACATGTGATGTATACATGAATTGGTTTAAGAAAATGTTCCCACTTTTATTCCAAGAAGGATCTAGGGATATATTTCCTCCAAGTGATACATTTGTGTTTAGGATTGAGATAAGACCTGAATTCCATGTCTTTAGTTGTGGTTGATTTGAACCATCTTTCAACAATCCTAGGCATCTATGTTGTTGCTACAAAAATGGCTTCATTAACCTGTACCTCAATTGTTCCAACTCTGGCATTGGCTCCATCAAAGGCAAATGCAAATTCCTCAGCCAGACCTTGATGAAATCCTTGGAGTTTTTCACAAAACCTATAGAAGCCAACATCTCTAAAAATCTGGCAAATCTCAGGGTGAGATTCCAGATGCGTTATGTCATTGAGCTCCTTCCAGATCAAATCTCCTCCCTTCTTCATATGCAAAACAAATATCAACACCTGAAATACAATGGAATTAGGTTTGGGGAGACAAAGTGGCGCTAATAGAGGGAAAATAAAAAATTAGGAAGAGGAAGGATGTGTGGTATGGGGAACATATTGGATGAGAATTTTTATAACAAACCCTTAATATATAATGAAAATAAGATCATAATGACGACTGCATCATTTGATCAGGACAGAAACCATGTGATAGATTGGGAAAAATGAATGATACAAGCTTATGGTGATCGGATCTACTAGATTAGGGTTAAATATATCTCACTAAATAATTATATCAAACAAACAATCACTTTCCAGATCGTATCATGATCTAACTTCAATCAATTTCGGCATCACTTGAGATGATGATGGTGCATGTACTACAGACATTTCAAGATTCCAAGGGGACAGGCTGACCATTGGAAAGATTCTTCTCTTTCGGCAACTTAGAGAGCCTCACACATGTCATTTTAGCTGTCGAAAGTGACAACTTTTGGCAGCTTAGAATGATTTGAAAAATGGCCTTTAGCTATTGAAAGTGAAAATTGAGAGTTTTTTCTAAATAAAAGTACAGACTCATCATTTCTTGAAAAGGCAAGTCTAAAACTCATCTTAAAGACATTTAACTCAAGAATAACATAAAATATTTCATCTAATGATCCATCCTATCACCTAGGGACCATAACTTGGGAAAAATTTACTTCAAGAGACAACAAGACCAGCAAGCCAGGAACTCCATCAAGAGACCCACCAATCATATTTGAATCATCAGGACTCCTATCAATATAGGACACTGACAAATAGAAATTCCATTTGGCTTCCTTCTTTCACCATATGTCTTCAAAACTTAATGAGGAGGATGATTTAACTTCTGATAATTATTATCTTTAATTTGTTACCATTCCCACATGTTCTGGAACTCGAAAAATGCGATCTGGGCAGAAAGAATTAAATTATGGACTCTTCAGCACATTCGGTGGCTCATTGGTATTGTGTTTTTCCCTTTAGTCGTTGAAAGTCAGAGCTTTCGGCGGCTCACTACACTGTCAAATTTTCCACTTAGCAGCGAAAAACCTAAAATAAACTTAGGTTTAATTTAAGAAGAAAATTGATTTATACATTGAAATACCATCTTTAAGAGCTTGTCTCTAAGCCTTTAAATCTGCAGAAATTGAAAATGATTCTTCTTCTTAATGCTCGTCTTATCATGTGATTTGGAAATCATTAGAAAGTTATTTTTTATCGCTAACATAGTGTAAGGTTTATTATTACCACGCCAAGGAATTGTTTGCCATATCTGATTAGTTGTATTCAAATTAATTTTCTTTACATCATCATTTTTTATGAGAACTAAAGTTGCCTTTACGCTTCTTATTTCATGATTTATTTTTCTTCCCAAACTCTTTCTTGCACTTCTATCAATTGTGTTCCTCAATTTTTACAACATAATAGTAGGTGGATCACAACAAAGAGATTATTAGAAGATTCATTTATGTTTGGATGTTTATGTGTAGGTTAATGTGTTGTTTTAGAACCAAGTGTCATTTAGATTCCCAAATAGCCAATGTTGTACGTTGGATATGAAATGCATTAGTTTCATGCTTTGTTCCTTATTTTTTCTAGCTAATATTAGGCTTTCTGTTTTGTCCCTTATTTTTTCTGAACATGTTGTATAATTTTAATTACAAATATCTAAATATATACCAAATTATTTGAATAGATTTGTATATTGTACTTATAATGTTTCAATGGATTTGTTGTAATAGGTAATTACAATGTCAACTCCATACGAGAAAACAGAGCTTGTTATGTTAAAGCGGAAAATGGTGATTCATGGTGATGGGAAATGTTATTGCCCTTGTTGTGAATGCAGGGGTTTTAATGGAAGAAGACTACCTTTAAAAATAGTTGAAAAACATTGTAGGGAGAATGGGACATTGAAGGTGGCAATGAATATCATCCCATGGTAAGTAATTAGTTATTATAGATCTTTAAGGGTATTATACGTTAATTTATTTTTTTTAATTTATCTTTCAAAATAATATTTGTGATATACTCTAACTGTATTTCATTGCTTCTATTGTTTTTATTAAAGAAAAATCATCCTAAGAATGTGATGTCGCCTAGCAGGAGATGTTTTCAGATAATACTGAAGAACAAGATGGACTTAATCATGTGGATAATGATGATCACATTATTCCTATGGGAAATGATGATATCAATAATACAGTTGATGATGATGGAAAAAATAGATTGATCCAAGAATGATCCAATGGATGATGATGTCAACTTGGAGGAGGACAACTTGCAGGATGATAACGATGGTAGTAATGAGGACAATGATGATGAATATATTTTGGATAAACCTATCCTTCAAAATGCCACTGAATCCCTTTATGAAGGCACACAAAAAAGTGTTCTCTTTGCTATAATGTTGTTGGCCAACATGAAGGTATCAAATGGTTTGTCAAACACATGTATGACACAGACCCTAAGGTAAGCAACATAATTTTACAGTTTTATGCAATTTTCAACTTTTATTTTATTTTATTTTCAGTTTAAATTGATGTCTAAATTAAGGATGCAATATTTATAATGATTAATATAATTTTCATTATTGATTTTTTTTTGTATATTGTTGTTGTAGGCTGATAGGTAAATATTTATTACCATTGCCAAATAAGCTACCTCACCCGAGAATTATTTGCCATTCTGAAAGAAATTGGAATGGAATATCAGGCTATTGATGCATGCCCCAATGATCACATCATATATTATGGACAATATATATCTGAATCGAATTGACCGCAATTTCAAATCAGTAGATATCAAACTGATTAGTTAACAAAAAAGGTGCCTCACAAGGTTCTTCATTATATTCCCATAATTCCACACCTACAACGGCTATTTAGATGTCGGAACATAGCATAGTTTATGGATTACCATGCATGGAATAGAAATGAAGATGATTTTCTTCGAATGCCTGCAGATGATTCTTTATATAAAAATATCGAAGAAAGATGGCCAATTTTTAAAGAAGAACCTCGTAATGTTAGGATTTCATTGGCAGCTAATGGTGTAAATCCATTTGGTGAGCTCAAGTCTATCTACTTGGTGTGGCCTATTTTTGTTATAAACAATAACCTTCCTCTTTGGATTTCAATAAAGAGAGAGCACATAATGTTGGCAATGATTGTTCCAGGTATATTTTTATAATGATATTTCTTTTTTAATGTTTAACATTTCATTCATCTTGTTCATTGCAAAATTTCATATATGTATACAAGGTGTAGTAATTATGTGTATTTTTTAACCATTTAGGTTAGTACCAAGTGAAAGATATGAATGGATATATTGAGCCTCTTGACGATGAGTTGTTAAAGTTATGGGATGGAATCACTATGTAAAACATCTCTAGACCAACAGGTCAAAGAGAATTTCAATTCCATGGGATTCTTACATGGACAATTCACGATGCACCGGGACTAACACATTTTTGTGGTATGTAACACACTATTGCACTTAAATAAGTTAGATGTTGATGATATTATAATGTTTGTTTTTTAAATAATTGCTTGTTATATA
>JASDQU010687925.1:21459-32059 GCA_032191745.1 Picea mariana
TTCAAAACCTATTCCTAATGAATATTGAGGGGTTATGTAATGATCCCAAGCCATTATGCTAGGATCATCACAGTCTTTTAAAAAAAAATCTGGTTGTGGTATTTCGTCAAACACTTTGTTGACCTACTTGTTTACATGTGTTTACTTGTTGAATGGCCTCTTGATTTCGGCCTTAGGGTTTACTGTTGTGTTTATATGTGTGTATGCAGCTATAAACAAGAAAATATAACCATGGAACATACCTCAACCATATGCAATATGATAGACAAGCCGAAACATCTCAAATTTGCTTTTATTCATGAAATAGAGAAACCTGCTACAATGAAGATGCCGATCTGGAATGCTCAACAAATGGATAAGAATATAGACAATAGAAACTGCTAAAAAATTCTCCAAAGAAGACTAAAATAAGCCTCCAAAGGCTGAATATACCATGAATACCCATACAAGAAGATTTGGGCCGTATGAAGTGTTAACCCCCAAGCTGGAAGATGCCACGCCTTGCTGAAATTGTCAACCCCTACAATTTCGGCCCTACTATCAAAGACCTCAAAAAGCTACACTAAAGATTCTGAGTGGTAGATCGGGATGATTAGAATCCCCTCCTGAAATCTCAAGCCAAAATACCAAGGGAAACTCCTCCAAATGTTGAATCCTCTAATGGAGTTGTACCCTCCTAAAACTGTCAAACCCTATAATTTTGGCCATAATGAAGGAGGCCTCCAAATGCCCCGAAACTTGCTAGAAAGATAGATCAGGACACTGCAAGTCACTATGTGAAGTCTCAGGGTCAAATCTGAAGTATAACCCCTCCAAACTGAATAGATCTGAATCTCCAAAATGTACTCCTTCTCTCTAATTCGTCCCAATGCTCTAGGAAATAATATGTACCATAGAAATCTCTCAAGAGACACTAGAAATCATGGCCAAGGCCCTTCAAGTAAAACCCAAGTGCTCAAATATCCAAGGGAGCCCTCAAACTCCTGCAACGAATCCTCCCTCAATGCATGGTGTGCCCCTCTTGCTGGAAACCTTAACTGGTGCGCCCTCTCTCTTTCTCTGCCCCTGCAACTGATGTAGAATCCTCTTGTAAATGAGTAGATATGGAACTAGAATGGTGCGGGAGAGTATTGCATCTCTAAGACCAAGCTTGGGACAAGCTTTCATGAATGGTGGAAATTTTCACAACCGAATCCTCCTCTAGGGTTTGTTAAGTCAAAACCCTCAAAACCCCCAACGATGGGCTAACTAGCTAAAAACCAGATATCAAAAGATGATCATACATGAATGAATGAGTAGAGGCCCTTGCCTTTCATTTATTCTTTTTTCTCTCCTTGTCCCTCCAAAGTGACTTTCATTTTATTAATATTTAGTTAATTAATTAAATTACTTTAATTAATTAATTAACCTTTTTACCTATGAAAAACACCTTATCTCTCCTTATGGCTTCCCTGGCCACTGAAAGTCACTTCTCACCATCCCATCCTGTAGTTTTGTTTCTCCCGATTCCAATGAGTTATTACACTAAGAGGTTCCTCCAAGTAATGTCCCCAAAATGACCTCTTTAGTGAATTCAATTAACTTATAGCTCAAAATAGTCAAAATCATGGAAATCGTTTGAATGTAATGGAACCAAGGCCAACCTATGCGAAATGGTTCATAATGATGGAATATGATGAGCAATGGAAGTTGGACCCCATAATGCCTCTCAATAACCCCTGTACTCGCTATAACATCCATCTAGCTACTCTGGTCATCATAAACCTCTGCACTATGATGATGTCCCAAAGTGGGGACATTACAATCCTCCCTACTAGAAAATTGCTTGTCCTCAAGCAATAACCAAATATCCTCAAATAAAATGCCAAGATCCCATGTCCACCTATGGGATACACAGTAGAACCCATCCAATGATGAACGCTCCCTGGGTCCCATGTCAAGTCATGAGCTGCTAGCCCCTGCGAAGCATAACCCTGAAATACATCAACTCTGGGAATCTCCTGCATATGACACATGGCCTCATCTCGGAACAAATCCATCCTCCAAGCCTCTAACAAGATCCATATGGCCTCCATCAACTGCCCATGCTGATGCCTGAATGAGGTGCTGCAAGACCTCCGTGAGACACCCGCAAGTGATGTGTTGTTGTCAACAGTGAATATGAATGGAAAGTTAGAATAACTTTCCCCTACAATGGTCCACTCTCCCCTATTAGTCAGTGAAATGCTCAACCCTTCAATCCCTCAGTCCCATGCTAATATTTGTCGAAGATCACCATGTTGTCTCTTCACTACTCTGACTATGACTGTCTTCCCCCTCCATACATCCTGAATCCTCCTCTCTTGGGTGCTCCAACTGAAATAACTATGACCATTGGACCTGCTATCCATAAACTGAATCAGTAAAGACATATCTATAGAAGAAGTACCATTCCAACCATCTCCACGTCCGATCATGATGACCAAAAGTGAAAAGATGCCTCGCTCCATCGGAAAAATCCTTGTAGGCCCACTCCAAACCAACCCATGGTGGAATATGTGGCTCTCTGGCACAACCTGGGTCACCCTATAGTAATACATCATGCAAGATAAATGAACACTCGGATCCCATAAAAAAAATTGGAAGTTTATCACTTCCAATCTCTGCTGGTTGTTCCTATGTCAGGTTGATCATTGTCTGAAGACCTCTGTGCTCTACTGCTATCATCTGGCCTATGGTGCTCACCATCACGCACCATGTCTCAGCTGGTTGCCTATGATGATCCACCTCTATCCTGCTAAATTCCATAAGAGTACTCCTGTCAGATGGTCTCAGCCTAGTCACTCTCCATACCCTCAACCACTGTCTATCTCTCCTCATGCTGCTGTCCATGATAAAAGTGTCGAAAAAATGTAACAGAGACATCTATAGTTGACTGTAGGGCTAAAAAATACCACCTTCCTCAGTTAATCCCAAGGACTCGACCAAGAGAACGTTTATCTGTACTCCTGATAACTGCTCGCCTATAGCCCTCACTAAACTCCAATCATTAGGTACAACCAGAAATAACTCCCCCAACTGTTCGTCAACCAACCTCCATCTCTCATCTCTCATGCAACTGCTGATATGGTGAAGGTGCTCTCTCATATTCATCTGTTGCTGCAAAGGAGTGGTATATGCATGCTCCCTTAAGTGTGTCTCCTCCCTGTAAGTCAATACATCCATCTGAATCCCACCATACATCTTGGCATGTCTCTGTGAGCTATCACTCATCACTGTATGCTCCGGCATACTCATGTCATCTCACATAGACTCATGCTGCAGAACAGATCCTGGGTGTATTGCTGGATCAACCTTCATATGGAGGTCAACCACTCTTAGAACATAAATGGAAGTGTCCTCCACCACCAAGTGGTGCTCCTCTGCTAGATTGTCAACATCTCCTAGAAACGTGACTGAATGATATGTCTGAGTGTCTACTAAGACAGATGAAGTGGATCTCTGAAAAATCTCTTCAAGAGGCTCATCTGACCTAGACTTTGATTCTTGAAAGGTTGTCTGTGTTCCTCTCAAGAATCCTCGAGTGCTCTCCAACTCCTGAGTAAGTCTATCCACCTCCACCTCTTGCTCCCTCAGAGCCTCATGATATGTATCACCAATCCTCAATAGGTAGTCCCTATCAGTCAACAACTACTGGTGATCAGTCCTAATCATAGATACTCTGTCTCTCTGAGCGTATGAAAATCACCCATGACAAATCCCTCATCTGAACTAACATGTGTTAATGATGCTCTCCAATAGTAATCTACCATTACTGCATACAGGTCATCAATACGTCTAGTGGCTGCTACGATCATAGCCTCACTATCTTTCAACTATGCTGCTAAGTGTTGTGACCCCTGATCATAGTCATGGTGAGGTGCCAACTCATACTCCTCACTGCTAGTGTCTGTCCTACTAGTGTCAACTCTGGAATCCCCAAAAACACCCTCTACATAAGATAACATGCTGAATTATCCATTGTCTACTGTGCTGCTGGGTACTCTTGTATGTCAATGCATCCCATCACTAGATGCTATATCTCCCTGGATCACACTGTATCATGTATGGGCAGCTGTATCCTCCTGTGCACTCAACCTACTACTATCATCTGTGCCTGAATCCCATATAGATGTATCCAGACATGTGCTATGGTCATCTTGACTGCTAAAGAGTGCATCCTCATCCATGCAGGCTGATCCTAGAAGTAAGTGCTCCATACAACTATCAACATCTGCAATCTGCTCAACTAATGGAGTCTCCAAAAATTGTGACTCAATCTCCTCATGTTGATCTGTATGTGTAAAGTCAACTATATGTACATCATGTACCTCCTCCTAGATCTGTGGGTCTACATGTCCATGGTGTAGAACCCTCACACTAGGCTCATCCATCACATCTGATGTGCCAATGATCTCCTAATGTGACGTGGCTATCATAGGTGTCCGAAAGGGTGACAAATGTGTCACAACCCTTATAGGGAGCTCATCAACTCTAGGTGCTAACATGTGTGGATCGTCACTAGTTTCACAACTCTGCTGAGGTGCAAGGTCATCAACACCATGTGATATGTCTGTTGATGTATTGGTGCTATCATCATGTTCCCCTGACTGTCTATCTACTACACAAGGGTCATTATCCTCCTCAAGTGTGATAGCATCATCAACCTCTGTGCAAGAGTCACTATCACTAGCCTCTGTGCAAGAGTCACTATTACTAGCCTCTATGCAAGAGCCACTATCATCATCAGACTGCTACAAATCCTCATCATCACTGTCATAGTGCACCTCAATGGTATGCTTCTTACCCTTACCCCTACACCTATGATCTGGTTCCCAAGGCACCTTGCAACTGTAGAAAATTTGTGTGCTCCTAATGGGTGTGGGGTTTCTCTATGCTTCCCTCCATATAGCTTCTCTGGCTTTGTTTCCCTCTACTATGTTGGTCCAATATGTCACCTCATCTTCGCTCCAACTAGGGTTTTTCATGGATATAAACTTTTGGAGTGTTATTAGAGGCCCAAGTCTCTCATAAAGTGCATCATATTTTCTTTCACAACTCACCACTTCTCTAACAAAATTTATAGACCCCATCTTTCCTTATGGAAGATCCCTCAGGCTGGCAGGAGTCTAAGGTGTAATACCACTATAACGATCCCAAGCCATTATGCTAGGATCATCACAGTTTTGGTGTCTTTTAAAACTTTTTCTAGTTGTTGTATTTCATCAAACACTTTGCTGACCTACTTGTTTACATGTGTTTTCTTGTTGAATAGCCTCTTGATTTCAGCCTTAGGGTTTACTGATGTGTTTATATGTGTGTATGCAGCTATAAAAAAGAAGATATAACCATGGAACATACCTCAACCATATGCAATATGATAGACAAGACAAAACATCTCAAATATGCTTTTATTCATGAAATAGAGAAACCTTCTACAATGAAAATGCTGATATGGAATGCTCAACAGATGGCTAAGAAGATAGGCAATAGAATTTGCTACAAAATGCTGCAAAGAAGACTACAATAAGCCTCCAAAGGATGAATATACGATGAATACCCATACAAGAAGATCTGGGTTGTATGAAGTGTCAACCGCCAAGCTGGAAGATGCCACGCCCTGCTAAAACTTTCAAACCCTATAATTTCGGCCCTACTGTCAAAGACCTCCAAATTCTACGCTGAAGATGTTGAACGGTAGATCGGGATGAGTAGAATCCCCTCCTGAAATCTCAAGCCAAAATACCAAGGGAAACTCCTCCAAATGTTGAATCCTCCAATGGAGTTGCACCCTCCTAAAACTGTCAAACCCTACAATTTCATCCCTGATGAAGGAGGCCTCCAGATGCCCTGAAACTTGCTATAAAGATAGATCAGGACACTGCAAGTCATTATGTGAAGTCTTAGGGTTAGATCTGAAGTATAACCCCTCCAAACTGAATAGATCTGAATCTCCAAAATGTCCTCTCCAATTCGTCTCAATGCTCTAGAAAATAATTTGTACCAAGGAACTCTCTCAAGAGGCACTAGAAATCATGGCCAAGTCCCTGCAAGTAAAAACCAAGTGCTCAAATATCCAAGGGAGCCCTCAAACTCCTGCAACGAATTCTCCCTCAATGGATGGTGCACCCCTCTTGCTGGAAACCCTAACTGGTGTGCCCTCTCTCTCTCTGCCCCTACAATTGATGTAGAATCCTTCTGCAACTGAGTAGATCTAGAACTAGAATGGTGCAAGAGAGTATTGCATCTCTGAGACTAAGCTTGGGACAAGCTAGGTGGAATCTTTCACCACCGAATCGTCCTCTAGGGTTTGTTAAGTCAAAACCCTCAAAACCCCCAATGTTAGGCTAACTAGCTAAAAGCCAGATATCAAAAGATGATCATACATGAATGAATGGGTAGAGGCCCTTGCCTTTCATTTATACTTTTTGCTCTCCTTGTCCCTCCAAAGTGAATTTTATTTAATTAATATTTAATCAATTAATTAAATTACTTTAATTAATTAATTAACCATTTTACCTATGAAAAACAACTTATCTCTCTGTGTGGCTTTCTTGGCCACTGAAAGTCACTTCTCACCATCCCATCCTATAGTGTTTCTTCTTCCGATTCCAATGAGATATTACACTGAGAGGTTCCTCCAAGTAATGTCCCCAAAATGACCTCTTTAGTGAATTCAATTCACTTATAGCTCAAAATAGTCAAAATCATGGAAATTGTCGAAATGCAATGGAACCAAATCCAACCTGTGCAGAATGGTTCATAATGATGGAATATGATGAGCAATGGAAGTTGGACCCCACAATGCCTCACAATAACCCCTATTCTCACTATAACATCCATCTGGCTACTCTAGTCATCATAAACCTCTGCACTGTGATGATGTCCCAAAGTGGGGACATTACATGTTATAGATGATTAGTTCAAGGAGACTATACAATTTATTCCTAGAGTCTCTAGTGGTTACCAATGGTTGTCGTAATTGGCAGTAAATATTATCCTTCATTCTCCATTCAGACAACTGAAAAAGAAGGAGAAAATCTATAAGATGCTAGGAATGGACTAGCTTCCTTACTCTAAACACTTAATTCATGGGATATATATATAAATATATGATGATGATGATGATGATGATGATGATTAATGTCCACTGCTATAAAAATAATTTCCCCTACCCTCACACACTTAACTAAAGAATGAGGACCCCAGATGGGGTGACACTTGGAGTACACACATCATCGTATGGGGTGGATACGAGGGAAGTTAAATCCCCTTGCCGCCACCCTCCTCCCCTGTCCAGTCACGATGTCTAGTTTACATGAACGCCAAGGTTTAGTGCACTGGGCCTTAATGGTGACTTAGACTCAGCTCCTCGACATCAGTACAAAACTGATAATTTCCATTACTCTTGCACTAATGGCTACCAAAGCCATCAACTACTCTGTCCTCCTAGTCTTTTCCTCCCATGGGGGGTTATATATCGAGCATTCAAGTGTTGTTCCTGGTCTCATTCTACTTGTTTTGATCCATGCCCTGGCTCGCACCACTGTTGATTCCATTCGCCCTATGCTCTTCTTAGCCATGCCTCACGAGATAGGTAAGCCCCGATGAGGTTGAGCCTGTTACAACCGGTTTGACAGAAAAAAACACTCGGTACCATCCTCTTTAGCTCTCATCCCATGCGACAGCTCAGACCAACCACCTTCTTCTGGTCAGAATTGGTATTAAGAGGCTCAAGCGAAGCTCTATCCTTCAAGCACATAGGGTCTCCATCGAGGTTGCCTGGTGGAAGAGGAAATTTCTCCCATTTGGGAGGAAATTCTTCCTTTCCTGCCATCATCTGCCTTGGAGAAATGACTGGACACTTGAACCACCACCCCTTTCTAGGTGCCAGCTGAGACAGACTGCATTGTGGAAGAGGAAATTCTTCTTCAAGAGGAACACTCAGGACATAATTCGACTGCCACTATGGAAGAGGACCCTGTCACGGAAGAGGACCCTGCCACAAATTTTGTCGTTGCTACCACGGATGAAGACCCTGTAACAAACGAGGTAGATGATGAAGCTGATGAACAGGGTCACTCGACTCCCATCTCTTGCAAGCTCACGGAAGACCACCTGGTCTTGATCTTCGAGATGCACAAGGATTTGGCAGAGAAGAAACACCGCCATTGCACCCTCAACAAGTGTTTGGATGTCCTGTATGACTCCCTATCAAGCAATCCTGAGAAAAGTCGATGCCTGACTTACTGCCAGCCTTTCGTCTTCCGACTTCGCCAGGATGAACGCCCGGGTTCGCCCTATGTCTAGTGCTCTTACAGGTTTTTTCTTTGGTCTAATTGTTAAGATTTTTCACACCACAAACTATGTTTCTAGATCGATAGTTGGTTGGGGCACTCAGTCCATCGCCTATTCTGGTTTCCACGCTTGTGGCAAAATAGGTGGCAAGTCTCCATATTTGTTTGTTGATAGTTGTGTTTTTTTTAAAGGTTTAGGAACAATGAGCAATTTCCTTGTCCACATGTTCTGTTTTCCACTGCGGTGGTAGAACATATGGTGTGCTATAGTGTATACTCCGACATGTGCATTTTTTTGCTAAGGTAAGGTATAACAATATTTTTATTAAAAAAAAAAACAACTAAAGCATGAAGAAGTTGTTATATTGCCAATGCCTATAATCCAAGGAAAATGTTGTGGGATCTCCTCTTCCTTCTAGAAATATCTATATGGAGGGTGGTTCAACCTCAAACTTCAAATAATGGTTCATAACATGAAGGGACTCGTTCGAATTTGATCTTGTGAGCTCCTCATCGACAACTTAGGTTTATGTGACAGATTCATGTCCTTTATGATGTATTGGAGATATTCTAATTTGAATTCATTAGGAGTGCTCATGTTGGTAAGAAACAAGATGAATGGGGTTTTAATATCCATTTTTGATATAGAAAAAGTTTTCATCCAAAATTCTAATTGTTCAAAATCATGAAATTTTTTTATGAATAGACACCATTTTCTTTTTATAACTTTATTTAAATCACCATAATATAAATTAGATTCATAATTTTCATAAAAACCAAATTCCAATGACATAAATGTAAAAACAAGTTAGTGCTTTAAAGAATACATTTTCTTTCAAATTTTATTTGAGAAACTACTTACCATTCTTATAAAATACAACAAAAAAAATAAATGTACAATCAAATTAATACTTTACCACACAATCATCCTAAATTTTTATAAAAAACCATTTACAAACATGTAAAATAAACCAAAACAAACTACAATAAAATAATCATTTAAGTAAATATTATCTATCCTAAAATTTTATTAAAAACTAGTTACAAACATGTAAAAATATTATCTTTATTGTATATTTTGTCACTCATCATGACCGCCAACTCAATGGTAAAACTCCACGACGAAGTTTTACAATTATTACAATTAACATAATGTCTAAAGGTTTGAATACAAAACGTTGAGATAATACCTATCAAACTATGAAATTAATTTATCATAACATATTATATAATTTTAAAATTTATTAAAATATTTTATTTAAAATTTTTAACTATTTATTTATATTATAGAATTTTAAAATTTATTAAAATATTTTATTTAAATTTTTTAACTATTTATTTATAAAATTAAAATATTTTATTTAAAATTTTAACTATTTATTTTAAAAAATTTGACAAAGAATTATTTTCATAAATTGAGTAACATTTTTTATTTAAAAAAATCATATTAAAATAATTTAGAAAATTAAAAAGATGTTGGAGTACCTCAAATCCACGGTGCAATGCAGTGAAAGTGAAAGTTAAATTATAAAAACTATCAACGGATAAGACTAGACTTGTCTTTTAAGATTCCACTGTTGGAATAAATGGAAAGGAGAGTGTAATTATTATAGGAATTTGTTTTTTTTTTATATATTAATTTAAATTTATTTTAATTTTAGATTTGTTATATGTTTATTATTTTTTTATATATATTAGTGTAAATACACTATCACCAAGGCCGTACACTATCACCAAGGCCGTGGGGGATAATTCTTTTGAGCTCAATATTCCTCCTTTCCTTGGTCTGCACCCAATGTTCAACATGGATCTTCTTCGCCCTTATTTCCCACCATTATTGGACACCTCAGAAGTCGCCGAAAAACTAACAGAAACAGAGCTCAACCCTGACTACCTACAACAGGCATCCAATGACCAGATTATGGACAAATAGATCAAGGGCACTCAACAACAAAGGATCCATCTTAGGGCAGCTCCTGCACCAAGGCAAGTGGCTCACCCGGGGCCAAATTCAGCAAAAATTTCCTCATTTGATGGGGGACCTCAATGCAATGGAGACGATTGCTTCCTAAGGAAGGAGGATTGATCCAAATGGCCTGTGGCCACCCACCTTTTCCAACTGGCTCAAAACAATTTTCTGACATTTTTGGCAATTTACTATTTTTAGCAGTTTTGACTTCCAGGGCCATTTTGAGGGCCTAAATGAAGGTTTTTCGGGATCAAACTCCTTAATGATAGCCAAAGGCATGATTGAGCCCCCAAAATGAATCTTCTCAATGATACCT
>JASDQU010687925.1:38690-70382 GCA_032191745.1 Picea mariana
ATGTTATTCTTTGAGAATTATGGACCTATGCACGAAGTTGAGTCCGCTATTATGAGCCACCATAGATTTATGAAATGAATCAATGTTATCAATATCCATAACACAAGTGTGTTTTTGTTAATGAGGCTTGGACATGCCCAACATAACATTAGAGCTATGATTAATTTTATATAACATGACTCAGAAAAAATACATATGCATTCTAAAATACATATGTCTTGTATCACTAGTGTGAAATAAAATGTATGCATTTTGTAGAACAAAAGAAAACAAAATCATTCCCTACTCCATTTTCTAATTCTAGCGATTTAGTGGGAGAGAATGCATAGGAGAAAAAATGATGGTGTAACAATATCCCACGACCCCTTAATGACACAACGATCCAATCAAGCACATAGCCTCCCCAATTGATTGACATCACAGGATTATCTACAGTGTGCAACATTTTTTTTTTAATCATATATGATTGTTTTTCTATTAACAAAAATGTTGCAACTGCAACAGTCTAATATAAAACATTTTCAAATACTTCTTGGAAAAGATTATTCTTGCTCAAAATTAAATATTCTTTGTATGATGCTCTACTAACTAAACCAAAATGTCATTTCTAAATATTCCTATAAGTGTAAATCCTAACATAGACACTGAGTAGTAAATAGACTTTAAATCACATGAACAAATGTAAATAGTGAACATAGCTAAGAAATCTCATGATTAATATTCGCAGTGGTTTGACTGACAATGTCCATCCCCATATCAGGGAGATTTTACTGTACAGTTTCTCCATATGTGTCTACTTTTGATCCAAATGATAAGTGAACCCATGCTTGAGCCATGTTCTGTTAGCTCAACAACTCACTAACAACAAAAATGAGTTGTATGCATTCCTTCCTCAACTCTAGTATCTCTTGGATTTGATGATGCATTAACTCCATTACCCAGGTTTTCTCCTTATCTCTCACCTCAGCTTGAGCCCAAATCTATGTCKCCACATTGGAAATAGTCTACTTATTCTGCAAGGAAATGATTTTTGGGCCCTCATTTTTTCACTTTAAATTTGTGTTTTCAAAACCTAAGAACCTCTGTTCATGCTTGTTCCCCCAACTCATTACAGCAATTATATGAAACACACACAAAAAAGGCCCTTCTCTTCTTCCACACCAACAACTATCTCACTAAGACAAGAAGATATCACCCAATCCCAAACCAACCTCCCCTTGAATTTCTAGTGGTCTATCTGCTTCCCTGAATTCAATGAGAAATATGCAGAACATATCCCTTATCTCCTATTTACCATGGAGACAAAAGTGAGTCCCACCACAACCAAAAACAACTGAGAACCCTTGAACATACCTCTAAGAAAAGACCAAACAAAATGATGAAGGAGCATGCACGAGAAATCTTGGAGCCAAATTTCTCCCTACAAAATGCAATGGAGATCCACCCTAAAATGACATATCTAATCATTTTCCACATGAATGCATTTTCCCACCTATGCCAAAGACAAATTGAAGGGATGGCTGACCTCCCTTACAACTTCATGATGTGTGAGGTACCTTCCTTAGCATGGATTATTGAAAAATTGACATGCAAAGTGACAACCGGGATGGTTAGCATGTTGGTCTCCATAAATTCATTGACTTCCTCATGATTATTCGAGGTGTTAGGAGGACCCCCACATTTTGTTTTCACTTCATTTAATATTATGGTATTGATTCCCTGTGACATGCCCAAAAATAAAGTATTTTTGAAATTTAAAATTTGTTGGAAACTTATTCTATTTTTAGTAAATTCGAATTTGGAAAATTTTTGCCATTTATGGTAATTCTGAATTTCGAATTTGATAATTGTAATAAATTATTATGACTATTGGACAGAGATTTGATTTGACCCAACTAACTATTTAACTATGACACTTGTATGAAAACATTATATTTTATATTAATTGCAGGAGGACAAATGGAACAACCATGTTAAAAATCAGCTGACCATGACTCCATGAGTGGGGAACATGTTGGAACTACCTCTGGGCTGATTGTTACAAGTGGAAAATCATATATTTGGCCATTGGCATCCCCTGAAAATCAGGGATTTAGAAATCTGCAAAAATTCCCAAGGGGGAAGAAAGACCTAGGAAAAAAGGACTGTTTTATTATATAGCATATCTGAGGAGGCAAGACATTGCCTAGTATGCTGGGGAAAAGAGACTATTGTTTTTTATTGATTTTATGAACACTATTGATTGAGTGTGAGGTAAGAGGAATCTATTGGAGTTGAAGGACATTGCTGAGGAGGAGTTTTCCAAGTTCTCCCTAATGGATTCATGGTCAGGCTAGGGGGTGAATCAAGCAAGTGATTTGGCTGCCCTATTCTACAGTTGGGAGGAACGTGGTTGTTCCTTTTGTTTTCCAGGGAATTGATTTAGATATGTTATCCTAATTATTCTCTTTTTAAATCATTACAATGTTAAATGGCTAGTGTAATGCATCTGTTAATTCTGAATTGAATAATAATTTTTTTTTTAAGTAAAAAGGGAAGAACCTATTTATATTATCGTTGCAGAGTTACATAGTCTGTTTACAATGCCAGCTGTCCTGCCTAAGAAAGAAACCGAGACAGCTTGACATTCTATGCCATTTGTTTCCAAGCAAACAAAACTAGCAGAGTGTTGTCCTGCTCGAAGGAAACCAGGACGCCTTGCCATTAAGTTCAGTCTGTGTACTAATAACCTAGTTGCAGCATGACTATAATCTAACTGGGCTAAAACCTTGTTCGGAACCAAAAAATGATTACTAACTAAGACCATAACTGAACCTTTTATCCAACCGTCTCATCCTCATCCCCGTGCCTTCACCATCCTGCAGGAAACGCGTAAGCTTGCGCACATGTAGGGCACTGCCTTTTCAGGAGAGTCCTGGAGTGTGCAACATACAACATGTCGAGTCGATGGTAGATTCGAGCGATGTAAAAGATATGATCGTCCAGCATGCTCCGCATTTCAACGATTAGTGCTAGGTACCCCGGATTGGCAAAAGGATGTTGGTCCTACCAATTACCCTCAAGAGAGGCTAAGGGAAATGGCCCCTTTGCTCCTTCACCTTCATGTGCTTCACTGTCTTGATGTACCTTCCGGTTGATTGGCTGAGTCGCCTCCTCCAGAGGTGCACCAGTGGGTGGGTCATTTTTTCCTTTTGTGCAGGACAGTGTCTCTTCCTCAACATAGCAGATGGTGAATTCCTCTGTTGGGCAAGTTGCGCTGTAGCCAAGCGGTTTTCCTGAAGGCGAAATCTTGTCGTTAGTGCCAAAATCAATGGGAGGATTCCAATTATCCGAGAGTGTGAAAAGAGGGAGCTTCAGATAGATTTTCATGGCCTCGTCTAGCGTGGTCTCTTCCACGTACGCCATTGGAGGCGTTCGAGGTTTCCCGAACTTCCTGTGTCTTCACGCGGACGCTAAGGCCAACGCCTGCTCGAATTTATTTTGCCTCTGCCCGTGAGATTCAACTATGTACCAAGATGTGCCCCTGCATGGCTTTCCTCATGATCTGGGCATGATGAAAAACCTAGGGATGTCCGAGGTTCCGAGCGGATGGATGGCCCTGCTCCAAAACTCCAGAGGCTCTGCGAAATTCGGCTCTGCATTCGGCTCTGTTGTATACAAATGGCTCTCAATGCTGTTGAGGCGAGTGATAAGAAGGAGGATGACAACGACTGCCATGGCCATTAAGGCTGGCCTCGTAGTTCTCTGGTGCATTGTACTACTCACTTGCGTGAAGGGCCTCATCTCCTGGTTAATGCTTCACGGGCTCGTTCACATTTAATTGCTGAGGGGATGGTCACCGATGGTTGTATTAATGGTGCAACCCGGTGTTAACCCGCGTGGCTTGGCTCTGCAACGTGGCACCCCATCCGAGGGTTGTAGATCACTAGTGGATAAGGTTTGGCACCGAGCTGAGATGTCTGAGTCTTCCGATGTGTGGGCCTCCCAACAGAAGTGTTCAGTTCCCATTTCGACTCCTTCATTTTCCAGGAAATCTGCTACCCTGTTTGCGTCTCGTTTCACGTGGGAGGGTGTGATGCTGAGATTGGTTCAGAGAAGGTTGCCAAAATCCTCTAGCAACCTAGAGAGTCGCTAGCTAGGTGAAATTTTTGAAGGATTGCCTCCATGGAGAATCTTGGTGATTAACTGAATAACAATTTGTGAGTCCCCCTCCAAGATAATCTTATGATGGTGTCTGTCAGTAGCTGTTTGGAGACCCCGCAATAAGCCTATTAGCTCTGCCGCATTGTTGGTTGTTTCCCCTAGGAATCCTGCAACGAGACATAGGATCTCGCCATTGGAGTTTCCGAGTGCTTCTCCATAGCCCGCTGGTCCCAGGTTGCCTTTGGAAGCCCCATCAAAGTTTATCTTTATGAAATTAGCTGGAGGGAAGGTCCAGATGGTTGGACTAGTTTGTTGGTACTTGTGCTTCTTTGGTGCTAGTCGATTGATTAGATTGGGCTGCCAGCTTTGAAGAATGGAGTGTTCCTCTGGGTTGCAGTTTAGGTCCTCTATTTTCCAGGATTTACTTCTGATAGTTTCCTTGATTAGTGAGACTATTTTCTCCCAAGTTGTGTCTGGCGTGGAAGCTTTGGAGTGGAAGATTCTTTTGTTCCATTCATTCCAGATTTGCCAGAGGATGAATCCTGGTAGGAGCTGCCAGATGTGATTCAGTAGGGGATTATTGTAGGTGATAGAGTCCCAATTCTCAATTGTGTCATGGATGCTGCTCTAGTGTTGGTTGGATCTACGCATCATTTGCACTCCTTGGTCCCAAATATGCTGGTTGAAGTGGTATCCATTGAAAAGATGTTTTTTGGTTTCCTCTTGCAGCAAAGGACACAAAAAGAGGGCCCAATAAAGCCTCTTTTTCTGAGGTTGTCCCAAGTTAGGGTTCGGTTATGTACCACAAGCCATAGGAAGACGGAAACCTTGGGCCAAAGAGCAGGGTTCCATACTTTGTTCCATATGGTCTCCTTGTTTTGATCCTGGTGATTGCCCTGTAGGAAGTAAGCTTCCTTTATTGAGAAAGTGCCAGCTATGGAGTACCCTCATTTGAGGATGTCCGAACCATCTCTATTGGGTATTTTCCGGTGGTTAGCATGGAATTGCCAGTTCTGTAGATTGAGATTCTTTGGGACTCCTAGATCCCGATTAGAGGTTTTCCAATGGCGCCATTGATGTCATTGTTGCTTGGGTTTCCAGAGGTCTTTCACCCTTAAGGAGGTATCCTGGTTGAGGGCTTGTTTGAGAGTGTTTAACTCCTTCAGTTCATCTACGGGTTTGAATTGCTGCCACGAGTCTTGCCAGAACATGGCACTTTCTCCATTTTGGACTTCCCAGAAAGCATGATTTTTAACCAACGTACGATTTTGCCAGGCTGTGTTCCATATGTTGGATTCCTGAAGTCAGTCATTGTATCTAATGAGTTGATTATCTGGTGTGAGGGGGGCATACTTCTGCTTCCACATTTGTGCCCAGACGACTGTTGGGGTTTTTAACCGTCTCCACTAGATTTTGGATCCCATTACTTGATTGAGTTTCCCTGGATCACGAAGTCCCAATCCTCCTAGGCTTTTTGGTGTACAAAGTCTGTCCCAGCTTACTAGCGCCCATTTCTTATTAGGTTGATGACCATGCCAGAGGAAGTTTCGTTAGAGGTTCCTTATGGCTTTGATGACCTGTTTAGGAGTTGCTAGAGCGGTGAAGAGGTAAGTAGGTAGGGCTTGTAAGACGGTTTTGAGGAGGACCAACCTAGAAGCAATGTTAAGAGGTCTGAAGGTCTAGTTGCTGAGTCTATTAGAGATGGAAAGGAGAAAGCTATCCCAGGAGATGGATCTAGCTGTCGCGCCCATGAGAGGAATGCCTAAATAGTTGGATGGAAGGGAGATCTTGGGTATTCCTAGGAGTCTGGATATGTGGAGCTGTACAGAGGTTGGGGTGTTAAAAAAATAGAGTTTGGACTTGTCTAGGTTAAGAGACATGCCTGAAGCTTCAGTGAAGTCAGAGAGGATAGAGGTTAGCTTGTTGGCCTCCTGGACCATTAGGGAGTTCAGTAGGAGGGTGTCATCTACAAATTGACTGTGAGAGGGCGCTGGCTGAATGTTGTGTAGAGGCAGGCCTTTGAGAGAGCCGTCTGTGACTGGCGATTTGATGTAACGTCCTAGGACTTCCGCCATAAGTACAAACAAGAAGGGCGAAAGGGGGTCCCCTTGTATGATACCTCTGGAAGGTGAAAAAGGCCAGGGCGAGACACCATTCACTAGTATGGAGAAGAAGGCTGAGGAGGTGAGATTTAAGATCCAGTTCACCCAATGCTGATCAAATCCAAAAGACTCTAAGACAACCCGAAGGTACTGCCAACTGGCTTTGTTAAAGGCTTTTGAAAGGTCAAGTTTGATTAACATACCTGGAGTCCTTGATGTCTTGAGGGAGTGGATGACCTTGTGAGCCAGGATGATGCTGCCCATGATTTCTCTTCCTTCTATGTACCCTGCTTGTTCCTTGGAGATGACATGGGTCAATATGGGTTTGAGTCGATTGGCCACCACCTTCGTTATGATTTTGTAGATTACATTGCAGAGGGAGATGGGTTTGAACTTTTTAGGGTTTGTGACCCATTCTTGTTTCAGAATGAGGGTGAGAAAGGTGGCATTGAGAGCCGACAGGACTAGGGCCAATGCTCTTAATTCCTCTACTACCTCCCAGACTTCTTCCCTGACCAGGTCCCAACAGTGGTGGAAAAAATCAGTGGTGAACCTATCCAGGCCGGGGGCTTTTTCTGGGGGCATTGATTTTACGGCTTGATTGACTTCCTCTTGGGTGATGGGCCGTGTTAGGGCTGCATTTTGTTCCGAAGTTATCAGAGAGGGTATGTGTCTGGTGACCCTTTGGATGGTTGCTGTTTTGTCCTCCCTGGTTTCCGTTAGAAGGTCCTGATAGTAGTTGATTAGCTCTGCCTCTATCTGAGAATGTTCTCTGATTGGATTTCCATGGCAATCCTCTAAGTGGGTTATTCTGTTGATATGGAGACGGTGCACCATAGCTCTATGGAAGAATTTTGTGTTCTTTTCCCCTTCTTTGAGCCATTGTACTCTGGATTTTTGTTTCCACAAGATTTCCTATTGCCTTCTTCTCTCTTCTAATTGCGCTTGGAGCTTCTCCTCCTCTTTCATTAGTTCAGTGGTCCGGGATCCTGAGATGAAATTTTTTTGTATCTCCACAAGCTTATTCTCTATGTCATGTATCCTTTGGAGTATGTTTCCAAAGGTGTTCTTATTCCAGTGTTTCAATAGCTTCTTGAAGTTTTTGAGGCGTTGCTGGAATTTATACATGCTGGTGCCATGATCTATTTCCACCTGTGCCCACCAGGATTTTGCTAACTGATGGAAATCTGGGTGTGAGAGCCAGGATTTTTTGAAACGGAAGGGTTTGTATTTGGGTGTTTCTCCTATTTCTAAATTAAAAGCAAGCGGCCAATGATTCGACCCGAATTTTGGGAGAATAAGGCTTTCCATATAAGAGCCCTCCTCCATTAGTTCCTTAGTCTCCAGGAAGTGGTCCAGACGACAAGAAATGTGTTGGTTGCCCGATCTACGATTGGATCAGGTGAAGGCGCCATTGTTATTTTCTATGTCTACTAGCTTTAGATGATCAAGGATGGTTTTGAACTTACCACAGTCTTGCTCGAGTCTCTTGCTACCTTCTGTCTTTTCCTCCAACAACAAGATCATATTGAAGTCGCCTCCTAAAATCAAGTTGTGTGTTGTCACCAGAGTCTTGATTAGTGCGAGCCGCTCCATGAGTTTATCTTTTTCCTGTTGGCTTTGGGGGCCATAAACATTTGTGATGTCCCCTTCTTGATTCGAGCCTGTGACCTCGAAGTGGGTCGTTATTGTGCCTACAGTTGAGAAGGATTTGCTTATAGTGATGTTGAGAGGGTTCCAGAGGATAGCTAGACCTCCCGAGGCTCCTGTGGAGTCTGTTAATATGGAGTTACATCCTCTCGAGACACGCTGGAAGATGGTTTCATCTTCTGCCCCCGCACATTTGGTTTCCTGTAACATTAGGATGTCTAGGTTTTCTACTTTAATGCAGTCTCAGAAGATCCTTTGCTTGGATCTATCATTGAGTCCTCTAATGTTCCAGGTAATGATCTTCATCATTAAGAGGGTGGTGTTGGGTGGAGGTATCTCTCCGAGAGCTTATGGATCTGCCCTGAGTTTATCATGAGGTTGCCCACCTCCTTGATGAGTTGTTGCGTTATTTTCTTCCCTCTTCTTTTGTTCTCACAGAGTATTCTTTTTGAGCCTGAACCCACATCTGTGGCTATGCCCAGGCGTGCTGCGGATCCTGCTGAGGAGTTAAGAAAGACTTTGTGTACCTTGCGTAGCTATTCTTTAGGAAGGGTTTGCAGGTCCTTTTGATTCAGGGCCTCCTTGAGCTTTTCTAGATCTATGCCCGCTAGATCTCTGTCGTCCAGCTGCATTGGGGTGTCTCCATCCCCGTCTCCTCTTTCTTCTGTGTATATTTCATGACTCGGGTGAGGGGGAGGAGGGTTTTGGATGTCCCCATGGGCCTGTTGCGATTCCTTGTGCGGATCTTGGATTTCCTCATCTTCTGGTAATTGGTTCAGAATCTCATAGGAGTTTTTGGTTGTGAACTTTTGTCTAGGATCTGAGACCTGCTTCCTTGGAGTGTTTTTATTTTTGTTCGTGACCATGGTGAAGCCGTATTTCTGTATGGTATCATTTTCTTTGGTGGCTTGTTTGATCAGGGGGAAGTCTCTAAAGAGGTGACCATGCTCATGACATCTCCTGCAACGAAAAGGTATGTGTTCATAGTCCAGTGTTTGTTGCCAGTCCTCATCCTGGTATTCTAGAGTTACATCTCCTGGTAGGGCCTTGGAAATGTTCATGTAGACACAGATCCTGGTGTATGAAGTGTATTTTCTTTGCCTTGTGGCTTCTAATGCTTTGACATATTGACCTAATGTGTTTCCTATGCCCATGAGAATCTCTTCTAGCCGAAACTCTTGCAGTAAGGAATATAGGTGGATCCATACAGAAGCCATAGTGAAATCCTCCTTGTCTGGGCTGAATCTTTCAGTCCAGAAGCGCAAGAATAACCCTGCAGAGTTGTATAAGTATGACCCGTTCTCAAATATCCTGTCTCTATCTTCTGAATTGTAAAAAATGATTGTGAAGAAACCTTTGGAGCTAAGTTGGACCTCATAGTCTCCTTTGGGGTTCCACCAGTGTTTTATCCATTTGTTTAGATCTCTTTCTGATGGCCAAAGGCCCAAGAACTTGCCAATGAGGGCGTGTTCCCTCATGAATTGGGTATGTTCCCCTACTCTTGTTGAGCTTATGAGGTATCTCGGCGTTTTGTCCATTTGTGGGATGCTTTTTCTTGGCTCCCACCCTTGAGGTGCTTTTGGATGGGATGTGCTAGCTTCCGTCTCCATCTCCTTCCTGAGGCCTTGTTCTCTGGCCAGAAGTCGGTCGTGTATCTGCAAGGGCAGCTCGAACGAGGGGCGTTTTGCTCTTGTGCCTGAGCAGTCGTTGGCGGTAATACTGCTGCACGAGGGGGGTTGCCCCCCCCCTTCTGTGCCCATTCTGGCATGTCAGTAGAGGTCAAATGATGTCCGATAGCCACTAATGGTTTATGGCACTGGTGGTCTGCAACTAGCCTACAATAGTCTGCACTGGGTTGAAACTAGGGTTTCCTCAGTTGCATCGCTGGGTCTCCATTCTGAATTGAATAAGATTATGGAAGAAAGATCGAATCATATGTTATTATCTCTGTTGTATCTTATTACTGGGTAAATACTAATTTCCATCAATCCACTAGTTGTGAGAATATGCATGGTTAAGTCCTGAAAGAATAATTTCTGTGGGTTAGTTTATTGTTGTATTAGAGTGAAAGTGGTATGCGAATCCCCACAACAAAATGGTACTTACAGAATTGTACTAATTAAGTGTGAAGTGAAAATGGGAATTGAATAATGAAATTATACATATATATAGACATATGTTTACTTCCTATAGGTTACGATACACACATAAATATAATAAGTAAATGGGATCCCTTTCTTTTACATATTAAACAGTTATGATATAATAGGGGATATCTGGGTATGCAAATACCTAGGATATAATTATGTATGGAAATAACCAAACGAATTGCAAAATTGTCTATAGGAAATTTTACAGTACACAAATTATAAATATTTCAATAAGTATTCATAAGAATTTGTAAGCCGACTAGGTCTAGTTAACTACATGTTAAAGTACTGGAATAAATTGGAAATAACACCATTTAACACAGAGGAAATTATGGAACTAAATATGAAGGGCGCAAAGGCCCCAAATGAAATATAAGACATTCTGGAACCCTTAAGGTTTATATATGTTCTGGTAAAATTCACAATTTAATAAACAACAACATAAATCGCCTCTGTATCTGTAATAGTCTGATAAGTAATGAAATAAAAAAAAAGGAGAAAACAACAGACTCTCCTCGATTACAATGAAGTTGTTTGCCTTTAAGAAGTTACATTGAGATTAGAATAAATAACTAATCTTTGATAGTAAGAAATTTAACCGTTCTGTATTTTATTTTTCCACTTTCATCATGCGACATACAAAGAGAAGAATCCTGAACCTTGAATAATTAAATACAAGCAAATCAAGAGCCAAGAATTAGGGTATGTATGAACTACGTAGCTGCTATAATTATAATTAATCTATATTGTATATTATTACAATAAGTGTTTGCTTGCTAAATAAGAATCAATCTTCAAATTGGGTACATTACGGTTTCAGGTCGAGAAACTTCAGCTTTTGCATCTGGGACAGTTAAATCCTGAAGGGTTTTGTTTTAAGGAACTCGAGTACCTTTTCCCACGAAAAGATGGCCGAAGTTCCGAAGGTTCGAAGACTTCTATCCTGCAAGGAAAACAAGAAATCATCATTAGCATTTGGAATTGGATAGTAAAGTGTTTATATGAAGTGAATATAATTAAATCGTCGAAGTAGAATGTTTATAGCGAACCAAATTAAAAAAAAAAAACGGAATAAAAATCAAAATTATACTTAACTTGGTCGTAGCACAGGCCGTCCCTCACATCATAACAAAGGAATTCACCCTCGAACTTGATGGGGAAAGGAAACCAATATTGATCTAATGGGTACCTCGCAAAAACCAATTAGAGGCCTGATCATTAGGACGTATTGTATACAGCCCTCAAAAACTTACTCATCAAAGTAAAATAGAGAAATACTGTTAGGGTTTAAATTAATCAAGAACTAGGACATGAAACTCAGTATGTACATCTGACCAAACCTGAGAATCCAACAAAATAGTAATCATGCTTTTTCTGAATGATATAAGTGCTAGGAATTGTATTATCAGTTTATTATATCACCAAACGTATTTCTTTAGAATCGTTTTGGACATAGAGTTACCCTCTGCCTTACTTATTGAACATAAATCCCTTTCATGTATCTCTCAAACTAACGGGTGGTCTGTCACGAGTTATCTTTTTCTCTCAACATTCGAATACTTGTTCTCAGCAGGAATCTATCATAACAAGTTTTTGTTCGAAGATTATTACTACGGTGGAAATTTGTACAGGGGTCCGAAACCTAGATAACAAGAGTTTTTGAAAGGGTCGAACCGAAAGACGAAAAGAAGGATACAATGAAACCATCAATGAAGCACAACCCCGTAGCCCTCTAGATAGACTATGCCAGAATGTAGATTTAGGAGTAACGAAAGTACACCGAAGAGGACCCAAAAGGGTTTGGAGTCTTTCATTACTAAAGGGAAGTTTGCCCAGTAGCATTCGTAACCGGGATTGTATGACAAGTAACAAGCCACAGGAAGTAAACTGTCAAAGGAGAATCATAACCAGAGCTATAATAAAAAAAAAGAACTCTTCCACTTTAAGGAAAGCCAAGTATTTATTTCAAAATTTTTAAGGTTACAGGAGGGTCACGAAATTACCAGAGTGAATGGGTAGGGACACCTAGTTTCCACCTGGTGGGTACCTCTACGTGTTCAAAGCTTCCCTCGTGAAGGAAATATAGAAGTGCTTGTGGGAACAAGAAAAATGAAAAGACTATGTGAATGCTGATGGAATGACATTTAAACCTAAGAGCGCCTTTATTATGTAGAGTAACGGAGGTGAGTACAATGGAGGGTTCTGCCCATGTGAGGGGGATTAGTTGGCATGCGCTTATCGGCCAAGGGGTCAAGTGAAACCATCATTTTTTGCACTCACACAAGAATTCATTAAAGGCCGAACCAGAGTTTTAACTCACGTCTGTCGAGATTTTGACCTCACACTAAAGGCGCACGAACTAAAGAGGTCCCCCTCCCGACTTGACCAACTAGAATTGGTGAAATACATCTGCATTGAGACCTGTCAGTATCTCGTTAGAAGAGAACCATTGTGCAGCTGAGATATCACACAATTTAGTTAGGGTTAAGCGAATTTGTTTGGAAGGAGTCTCACAGTTATAATCTCTTATATAAATAGCGACTGACAGATCGATAATCAACCATGAGACTTAGTTTAGAAGCTTGAACTATAAAGAACAATGCTAGTACTTAGGTTAATCCTACAACCTATTTTCTAAGGTAAGTATCCTGATTTACTTTAGGTTGTGGATCGCTTTGAACCTTGTCCCTTTTAAAAGACTATTGAGATCCCTTTGTGTATAAGTTTAAGAATCTATTTTCGCGTAGGGAATAATTCTAGGATCATGAAGCCTAAGTCCTCCATAGTCTGATTTCAGTCTAGTATATATATGATACGTATGGATGTTTGGAATATTTAGGACTTATGGAATTGTTAGAGTAATGGGTGGTTATCTTAGCATGACCTGGATCCCTATGCGTTGGGATGGATAAAAATGTCAACAAGGATAACCATAATATAAGAAAATTATCAGAGTTTAAGAGTAGAGAAAAAAAACTGTCATCTTATCCTAAGAACGAATCTATCAAGTTAATTAGGATTAATGTTCCAGAGAAGATTTTTTTTTTTTTTATGTCAAAATTTAGGTATATTACATATGGTATCAGAGTGAAAGGTTACAACACTGGACCAGAAGAGGGCCACATTAGTTGTTTAACATATATTATGATCTATGAAAAACTAATAAACATTTTTGTTACAAACAAAAAACATTTCCGTTTTGTGTGAATTATGGCAGCTCAGGATGATGCAGAAATTTGAATAAAAGCAAATCTAGAACAGGGACCTCATGGAGATCCAAGACATAATAGTGATGGAAGATCTCCTATGGAAGTACTGGAAACAATGAGGAATCTTATTGTTGAGCTGCATGTTTTCAAAGCAGACAATGAGAAATTGAAGAAAGCACAACAGAAACAACAAGAGATAAATGAAGTCCTGCTACGCAGTATAGTGACCAAGAAAATCCCAAAGGACGATAACCATGACGAATTGGTCAGAAAAAGGGCCTCCAAGAACTCTGGGTTGGAAATAGAAAAATGAGACAATTCGTCTAAAAGAACACCTTCAGTTGAAGACAAAATTAAAACAGACAACAAAAGAAAACAAGTAGACTACCTTGAAGGAGAATTTAAAAATATTAAATGGGCTACCTTTGATGGAGAATCCAGAACAAGAGAAGAAGCTGAGGCATGATTGTTGGACATCAAAAAGTACTTCCAGATCTACAACTATTCCAGCAATATGAAGGTCAGAATGGCCATCTACAATCTGAAAGGGAAGGCCAACATTTGGTGGCAAGACCTGAAATTGGCCAAAGGCCTAAAGGAGAAACTGTTGGAATGGTCTGACTTTAAGAAGTATTTCAAAAAACAGTACCTTTCTAAAAGCTATTATGAAAGAAAAACAAAAGAATTTTACAAGTTATGACTTGGACAGATGACGATGGAGGACCTTATAAATAAATTTTTGGAACTACTAAGGTTTGTACCGTACATCTGGGAGGATAAGGTAAAAATCCAATGATTCTTAAGCTGTTTACCATAGTCCTACAGGGACAGAATCGAGTTTGACAACCCCAAATCCTTGAGTGAAGTATTCAAGAAAGAATGCATGTGCTACGACTAGTATAAACAACGGGTAGAGCTTCCCAAATCCTAGAAGGATAAGAAACAAGATCGAAGGAACCAACAGAAGAAGGGATACTAGCCAGCTCCTTATCGAAATGTAGAAAAAAGATTTCCGAGAAAGGATTTTCACTCCAATCATACAAATACGCAAGGCAGCGGTAAACTGGTAAATCTGGGAATGAAGAAGTTTGGGGACATCCCCCACGAGCCATTAAAGTGTTGGGAATGTGGAGGACCTCATCTAAGGAGGAACTTTCCACATTTAATTTCATCAAACGGAACCGTTGTTCATAATTTGCAGGAAGCCTTGATGGTGGGTGATGTGGGCAGAAGTCTGCATCGAATAAATGCACCCATAGATGGTCGGCAAGCCGACCACCAGTCCTCTATGGTAGAGATTGAAGGTAAAATCAATAACACTCGAATTTCTATTTTAATTGACCCTGGAGCTACGTTAAGTTATATTACTTTCGATGTAGTAGAGTCAAACAAACTTAAGAAACTGAAACACGCAAAATCATGGATGGTACAACTAGCAATAGGAACCAAAAGGAAAGTAGTTGACTTTATTTCTGATTTCGAGTTCAACTTAGATGGTCAAAACATAAGAACAAGTCTGAACATCCTACCACTAGGGTCTTATGATATGATTATCGTAATGGATTGGTTGGAAAAGCACAAAGCAGTACTAGATTTTTATGCAAAGACACTTAACTATAAAGATGATTTTGGCACCACTAAAACAACCCAAGGTATACCAAAACCTGTATCAGTTATAGAAGTTTCAGCGATGCAATTCAAGAAATGTATGAGAAAAGGATGTCAAGTTTATGCCATCCAAGTGACGAATCTGTTAGAAAAAGAAGATAAGCCAAAGTTTGAAGACTTTGCTGTCCTACGTGAATTCAGAGACATGTTTGTGGACGAGATACCAAAATTACCTCCTAGAAGGGAAATAGACTTCTCCATAGACCTACTACCTGGTTCAGCTCCAATCTCAAAATCACCTTACCGAATGAGTTTACCAAAATTGACGAAACAAAAAATACAATTACAAGAATTGTTGGACAAAGAGTATATCAGACCGAGTGTTTCACCATGGGGGGCACCAATCCTCTTTGTGAAAAAGAAATATGGTACTCTAATACTATGTATCGATTACAGACAACTAAACAAAATGACCATTAAGAACAAATACCCCTTACCAAGGATAAATGATCTGTTCGATCAAGTAGGTGGGGCCAAGATCTTTTCAAAATTGGATTTATGATCTGGTTATCATCAAGTGAGGATAAAAGACGAGGACATAAACAAAACAACTTTTTGAACAAGATATGGACACTACGAATTCGTAGTCATACCTTTCAGACTCACTAACGCACCAACCACGTTTATGTGCCCGGTGAACAATATTTTCAGTCAGTACTTAGACAAGTTCATAGTAGTATTTGTCGACAATATTCTAGTCTATTCTAAAATGAAGGAAGAACATAATGAACACTTAGGAATAGTTTTGAAAACATTGAGGAAACACAAATTGTACGCCAAATTTGATAAGTGAAAATTTTATCAAAAGGAAATACAATATCTAGGACATGTAATTTCAGTAGAAGGCATTGCCGTAGACCTTGAGAAGATAAAAGCCATTATGGAATGGTCGGTACCTAAGGATGTAGGGGATATCCGGTCATTCATGGGAATCACCAGATATTACTAAAGATTTATAGAAGGGTTTTCCAAGATAACCTACCCTATTACGTCACTACAAAAGAAAGGGACCAAGTTTAACTGGTCACAGAAGTGTCAAGATAGTTTTAACAAACTGAAGGAATTATTAACAACTGCACCCATATTGAAGGTAGCAGACCCAGATAAAAACTTCAACGTATGTGTTGATGCTATTAAAGAAGGACTAGGTGGTGTCCTAATTTAGGAAGGACAGGTTATCTGTTATGAGTCCCGAAAATTAAAATAACATGAGTGAAATTATGTCACTCATAACTTAGAATTGGCAGCGGTAATACATGCCTTAAAAATGTGGCGACACTACATAATGGGTAGAAAATTTCTACTATTGACAGATAATAGCTGTGTAAAATATCTGTTTAGCGAACCAGATCTTAATGCTAGACAAGCAAGATGGCTAGTCTTCTTGAGCGAATTCGACTTTGAGGTTAGACATATCAAGGGTAAGGAAAATAATGTAGCAGATACTTTAAGCAGAAGAGTCCATGGGTTATTTGAGATAAATATTAGCAAGGCAGATACTGATCTAGAACAAAGAATAAGGACGACAGGATTAACGAGGGAAAATACACTAAGATAATGGTAGAATTACAAAACAATATCGCAAACTCAGATAAACCAGATCTAAATATCGACAAGAAGGGACTATTATGATTTAAAAACAAACTTTACATACCAAATTCAACAGAGTTAAAGTTAATAGTCTTGGACGAAGTCCATAAGAAATCGTATTCTAGCCATCCAGGATACCAGAAAATAATAACAACACTTAGAAAACTATTTTACTGGCCTAATATGAAGGGCGAAACAACCGAATACTTGGCTAGTTACCAAGATTGTCAACAGGTTAAGGCTAAACACCAACATCCAGCCAACCTATTACAACCATTACTAGTACCAGAATGGAAATGGGAGAGCATATCTCTAGACTTTATAACAGGTTTGCCTAAAACTCAGAAACAAAATGATTTTATCATGGTGGTAATCGATAAACTCAGTAATTCTGCACACTTTATTCCTGTAAAGTTTACTTTTAAAGCTATAAACATTTCTGAAATATTTATGAAAGAAATTTTTAGACTGCATGGTATTCCTAAAATGGTGATTTCAGATAGAGACGTAAAATTCACATCCGCTTTTTGGAAGGAATTGTTTGCAGGTCTAAATACTAATTTTAATTTCAGTACGAGTTATCATCCACAAACGGATAGACAGATCGAAAGGACAAACCAAATCGTAGAGGATATGCTCTACATGTACGTAAGAATAAAACCAAACAAATGGGAGGACTATCTACACTTGGTAGAATTTGTATATAACAATGGGTACCAAACTTCGGCTAAGTTAAGCCCTTTCAAGGTATTGTATGACAGAAAGTGTACGAATCCAATTAGCTAGGATAACCCGATTGAAATAATCATGGTTGGACCAGAGATGCTACAAAAAATGGAGAACATGGTAAGGAAGGTACAACATAACTTAAAGGAAGCACAGGACAGACAAAAGAGCTACGTAGATCATAAAAGAAGACACTTGGAATTTCAAGTGGGAGAACATGTTTATTTGAAGGTCAAAGCTCGAAAAAGTTCGTTGAAGTTAGGGAAATGTGCCAAGATGGCACCCAGGTTTTGTGGGCTCTTCGAGATACTAGCTCGAATTGGACCCGTAGCATACCAACTTGCACTCCCAGCTAATCTAAGAATTCATAATGTATTTCATGTTTCTTTGTTGAAAACGTATGTTCATGACCCTACTCATATGATTGATTGGAACTTGGTGCAGGTGGGACCCCTGCATATTCTGGACTAGAGAGAAATAACACTTCGGAATAGAGTCGTCGCTCAGGTAAAGGTGCAATGGAAGCACTTTAGTCCTGAGGAGGCCACTTGGGAGTTGGAGGGAGATTTGTGGAAATCTCATCCAATCCTGTTCCAAGAAAGGAAAAAACACTGAGGACAGTGTTTTATTGAAGGGGGAAACGATGTGACATCCCCAAAAATAAAGTATTTTTGAAATTTAAAATTTCTTGGAAAATTATTCCGTTTTTAGTAAATTCAAATTTGGAAAATTTTTACCATTTATGGCAATTCCAAATTTTGAATTTGATAATTGTAATAAATTACTATGTCTGTCGGAAAAAGATTTGATTTGACCCAACTAACTATTTAACTGTGACACTTGTATCAAAATAAAATATTTTACATTAATTGCAGTAGGACAAATGGAGCAACCATGTTAAAAATCAGCTAACCATGACTCCATGAGTGGGGAACATGTTGGAACTACCTCTGGGCTGATTGTTACAAGTGGCAAATTAGAGATTTGGCCATTCGCAGCCCCTGAAAATCAACGACTTAGAAAGTTGCGAACATTCCCAAGGGGGAAGAAAGATCTAGGCAAAAATGATTGTTTTATTATATAACATATGTGAGGAGGTAGGACGCTGCCTAGAATGTTGGGGAAAAGAGACTATTGATTTTTCTTGCTGTTATGAACACTACTCACTGAGTGTGAGGCAAGAGGAATCTGTTGGAGTTGAAGGACATTGTTGAGGAGGAGTTTTCCAAGTTCGCCCTCATGGATTCATGGTCAGGCTAGGGGGTGAATCGGGCAAGTGATTTGGCTGCCCTATTCTATAGTTGGGAGGAACGTGGCTGCTCCTTTTGTTTTCTAGCGAATTGATTCAGATATCTTATCCTAATCCTCCTCTGTTTAAATCATTACATTGTTAAATGGCTAGTGTAATGCATCTATTAATTTTGAATTGAATAATATTATTGATGAAAAATCGAATCGAATGTTATTATCTTCATTGTATCTTATTACTAGGTAAATACTAATTTCCATCAATCCACTAGTTGCGAAAATATGCCTGGTTAAGTCCTGAAAGAATAATTTCCGTGGGTTAGTTTATTGTTGTATTAGAGTGAAAGTGGTAGGTGAATCCCCACAACCAAATGGTACTTACAAAATTGTACTAATTAAGTGTGTAGTGAAAATGGTTATTGAATAACGAAAATATACATATATATAGACGTATGTTTACTTCCTGTAGGTTACGATACAGAAATATAATAAGTAAATGAGATCCCTTTCTTATACATATTAAATAGTTATGATTTAATAGGGGATATTTGGGTATGCAAACACCTAGGATATAATTATGTATGGAAATAACCAAATGAATTGCAAAATTGTCTATAGGAAATTCTACAGTACACAGATTATAAATATTTCAATAGGTATTCATAAGAATTTGTAAGCTGATTAGGTCTAGTTAACTACATGTTAAAGTACTAGAATAAATTGGAAATAACACTGTTTAACACAAAGGAAATTATGGAACTAAATACGAAGGGTGCGAAGGCCCCAAATGAAATCGAAGACATTCTAGAACCCTTAAGGTTTATATATGTTCTAGTAAAATTCACAATTTTATAAACAACAACAGAAATCACCTCTATATCTGTAATAGTATGATAAGTAATGAAATAATAAAAAAGGAGAAAACAACAAACTTTACTCGATTACAATGAAGTTGTTTTCCTTTAAGAAGCTACATTGAGATCGGAATAAACTACTAAGCTTTGACAGTTAGAAATTTAGTTGTTCTGTAATTTTTTTCCACTTTCATGATGCGACATACAAAGAGAAGAATCCTGAACCTTGAATAATTGAATACAACCAAATCAAGAACCCATAATTAGGGTATGTCTAAACTACAACTTTTACATCTGGGACAATTAAATCTTGAAGGTTTTTGTTTTAAGGAACTCTAGTACCTTTTCCCACGAAAAGATGGCTGAAGTTCCGAAGGTTCGGAGACTTCTATCTTGAAAGGAAAACAAGAAATCGTGATTAGCATTTAGAATTTGATAGTAAAGTGTTTATACAAAGTGAATATAATTAAATCACCGAGGTAGAATGTTTATAGCGAACCAAATTAAAAAAAAGGAATAAAAATCAGAATTATACTTAACTTGGCCATAACACATGCCATCCCTCACATCATAACAAAGGAATTTTCCCTCCAACTTGATGGGGAAAGGAAGCCAATATCGATTTGATGGGTACCTCGCAAAAACAAATTAGAGGCTCCGTCATTAGGACGTATTGTATACAGCTCTCAAAAACTTACTCATTGAAGTAAAACAGAGAAAGACTGTTAGGGTTTAAATTAATCAAGAAATACTACATGAAACTTAGTATGTACATCTAACCAAACTCGAGAATCCAACAAAATAGTAATCACGCTTTTTCTAAATGATATAAGTGCCAGGAATTGTATTATCGGTTTATTATATCGCCAAATGCATTTCTTTAGAATCGTTTTGGAGATAAAGTTACCCTCTAACTTACTGACTGAACGAAACGCCCTTTCATGTATCTCTCAAACTAATGGGTGGTCTATCATGAGTTATCTTTTTCTCTCAACATTCAGAGATTTGTTCTTGACATGACTCTATCCTAGCAAGTTTTTATTCAGAGATTATTACTACGGTGGGAATTTATACAAGGGTGCGAAACCTAGATAATAGGAGCTTTTGAAAGGGTCAAATCGAAAGATGAAAAAAAGGATACGACGAAACCATCAATGAAGCACAACCTTGTAGCCCGCTAGATAGACTATGCCATAATGTAGATATAGGCGTAACGAAAGTACACCGAAGTGGACCCGAAAGGGTTTGGAGTCTTTCATTACTAAAGGGAAGTTCCCTAGTAGCATTCGTAACCGAGATTGTAAGACAACTAACAAGCCACAGGAAGTAAACTGTCAAAGGAGAATCATAGCGAGAGCTATAATAAAAAAAAATAACTCTTCCACATTAAGGAAAGGCGAGTATTTATTTCAAAATTTTTAAGGTTACAGGAGGGTTGCGAACTTACCAGAGTGAATGGGTAGGGATGCTTGGTTTCCACCTGGTGGGTATCTCAGTGCGTTCAAAGCTTCCCTCGCGAAGGAAATACAGAAGTGCTTGTGGGAACATGAAAAATGAAAAGACTATGGGAATGATGATGGAATGACATTTAAACCTAAGAGTGCCCTTATTACATAGAGTAAAGGAGGCCAGTATGATGGAGGGTTCTTCCCATGTGAGGGGGATTAGTTGGCATGCGCCTATTGACTAAGGGTTCAAGTGAAACCATCGCTTTTCACACTCACACAAGAATTCATTAAAGGTCGGACCAGAGCTTTAACTCACGTCTGTCGAGATTTTGACCTCACACTAAAGGTGCATGAACTAAGGAGGGTTCCCTCCCAACTTGACCAAGTAGAAATGGTTAACTACATCTGCGGTGAGACCTATCAGTATCTCGTCTGAAGAGAACCATTGTGCAGTTGAGATATCACACAGTTTAGTTAGGGTTAAGCGAACTTGTTCGGATGGAGTCTCACAGTTATAATCTCTTATATAAATAGCGACTAACAGATCGGTAACCAACCATGGGACTTAGTTTAGAAGCTTGAACTATAAAGAACAATGCTAGTACTTAGGTTAATCCTGCAACCTATTTTCTAAGGTAAGTATCTCGATTTACTTTAGGTTATGGATCAATTTGAGCCTTGTCCCTTTTAAAAGACTATTGAGATCCCCTTGCGTATAAGTTTAGGAATTTATTTTTGCGTAAGGAAGAATTCTAGGATCATGAATCCTAAGTCCTCCCTAGTCCAAGTTCAGTCTAGTATATATATGATACGTATGGATGTTTGGAAGATATAGGACTTATTGAATTGTTAGAGTAATGGGTGGTTATCTTAGCATGACCTGGATCCCTACGTGTTGGGCTGGATAAAAATGTCAACATGGATTACCATAATATAAGAAACTTATCAGAGTTAATAGTAGAGAAAAAAAACTGTCATCTTATCCTAAGAATGAATCTATCAAGTTAATTAGGATTAATGTTCTGAAGAAGATTTTTTTTTTTTTTATGTCAAAATTTAGGTATATTACATTCCCTACTAGTACTAAGTGTAATATTTATAACCCCTTTCTCAAAACAACATGGTTCTTTAGCCAACATGTCTTCTTTTCCTTTGAATGTTCTTATAACATGGTAGTATGTCACCTCTTCAAATATTGCTTCTTATTTGACAATTCTGAAGATGGTTCTTATGATACCACTATGACTTTGACTAGATCTCTTTCTCAAGATTTTGATTATTAACTCAGAATCACTAATGATGGTTATTTTTCTATTTATTCTTGCATCAATCAATATCAACCCCATAAAGAGAATGAGTTCCTCAACCTGATTATTTGTTGATATTCCTAGATGCCATGCAATTGAATTCTCTTAATTTCCTTTCAAATCTTGAAGATGATCCCTCCCCCTCCTACTTCCCCTTAGTGGGAAACATTGTTGAGGTAGTTTTTTTTCATATTTTTCGTAGAATCCTTCATTTCGTTTTATCGTTCTTACTAGAATTAAGTTTTTATTTAATTAAAACAATTTTTATTTCATAAATAGTGGTCTTGCCTTGTTTCAAATGTATTTTCAAAACCCAAACCCTAAACTTATTACTTTTCAAAATATAAACCGCAAAAAGTGTTCTTCAAAATGAAAATGAAAACCTCCAATATAGGAGGTGGCAATGGAAAACCAAGAGGTTCAAAATCCTAACACTCCTCAAGATCAGAATGTTATGATATTGATGGAATTGATATCTTTAGGTTTCCTAAATTCTATGTTTATATAAGGAGACCATTTCCATTGATCACTTAAGAAAACACTTGATTCTTTCATTGACAAAATTGTCATTTTTCAAGGAGAATGATACACAATTACTACTTATAGGGAAGTGAAATGGATTTTTTTTATATAGATGGGCCTAGTTATCATGATGTTAAATAATTAATAAGAACAAAATACACGATGTATAACCAATTCCAAGACTCTAGCATTGGCTTGATTCTTGAGACTAGTAGACCATGTATTTCCATCGATTGGCGCATAGAATAAAATATCAAGGCTAATTGAATGGATCGATGGAACATAGTGTTTGGTGAAAAGCATATTGACAACATACATATGCCAGTGTACTTCCTTATGAAAATTGTATGTTGAGTCTATCTTGCATCCACATGTCAAGTATTTTTATATTTTAAAGTTATAGGGGGTTGTATGAGGGATACAATAGGATAGAAATAATGTTATAGTTGATTCAAATTGTGTGTCACTTTCCTTACCCAAAATATTCTCTTACACCCATCTTTCTTAATAATGCACATGGTACATTCTTTCAATCGTCATAGACATTGGTCCACTATGGCACATTTTTCAAGAGACTCATGACTGATTGAACATACAGGGGAAATCACATGTTACTTTTCATGTTATAGGGGAGTCATTAAATACTTATGGTGGGGATTAGTCACCTAATGATGTTCATATTCTCCCACATCCATGAACATCTTGTAGAAGAATATATTATAGGACTTGCTTTGATTTTATTACTGATGGATTCTATCAATATGTAAGTCCATCAATCTTCAAAAATTTTAGATATATTTAACAATTAGCATATACGTTGTCCATTAATATTTTGGAAATTGTGCATAACAACTTGGATTGTTGATGTTTTGAACCTCAATCTAGGTTCATTATCGGGAAAAAAAATATGTCGAGGAAGAAGAAGTTGATCACGATAATAAATAGGGGAAGGAGCGGAGTAGGGAAGATGAGAGTAAGGTCAGCTATAGAAAGGAATGGAAACCCTAAGAAAATACACCTAAAGAAGAAAGAAAAAATAACCCTTAACTAGTCTAAGACCCTGAAAATGACAAGGGCGGTCATGACTCTTTGATAGCAACCCCAAACTATTAAACCATATGATATCTATCCTTAATAATAAATTTGAAATGATGGATCTAGGTTAATTTCATTATTTCCTTGGTGTCCAAGTATTACAACCTTATTTTCTACCCTAGAGATTCATGGAGGACCCATAGATGTTTTCTTGTTGAAACAAACTGTTTTACTTTGATATTTCACTAAATTTGAGGGATTTAATTCCACAAGACACTAATAGGGTATGACTGGTCATGATATTCATCACTCACAACTCATAACTAGTCGCTATCTATACCACAATATCTCACAACCGCCCCTATATTCTTCTAGAATTCATGAGTTTCAACAAGATCAACACATGGTGAGTTGTTTATGTCATGATAGGAGCTTGAGAACTTTCAATCCAGTAAAGGTTCACTGAGTTATAGATATATAAAAGAACCCCCTAGCCTCCTCCACCAATCTATATAAATAAGGATTCCATGGGCAAGAGGAGGAGGAATCATTTATAGGTACATGTTGCAGAAATTTCAGAGCTCCAACTCTTTCACAAAGACCGGTCTTCATATTAGGTCAGACTTTCTTGTGTGAGGGATAGGGAGGAGCAAGAGAAAGGGTATAAGAAGCATCTGTTTCATGACTCAAGGTATGTTTCCATGATTTATGTATTTTTCTCCATTCATTAATATAGATCATTATGTTTTTACCCATCCAATTTGACACTTGAGTAGATCAAATTCGACATGAATTCAATTTGTAATCCTTAAAATCTTGAAAAGGTTTGATAAATGTGTGTATTGTCTCTTTGTGTGCAAGGAGAAGGTTGTAGGAGATGGAACTAGATCTTTGGAGCTGCACCAGCCGAGGACACATGAGGACAACTTTAAGAAACAAGCTATGCCTTTCCATCTCACATTGATAGCATAATTAGGACAAATCAGATTAGATATAGGGTGAACCTTGTTGTGATCTATCCCTTTTTATTTCTTGGATCAAGGGAAAATCCAAGGGAGGTCTTGCTTACCCGTAGGTGAGATTTATCTGATAACAAAACTATCGAGTCCATTGGGGAAGGATATCTGATTCTTCTCTAGTTTTAAATTCCCCTTTATTTTCAATTTTTTGAAACTTCTCTATAACTTGTTATATTCCCCATCACTCCCTTAGGGAAAAAATTTCTCAGATCCATCAGATTTGGGCCATATCTAGCATATTTTACCCAAAATTGGTAGACAATCGCGAGTGGCCATTTCACACCAAAGACACCGGTCATGACTTGGCTATAGTGCATCTTACGACCACTTGTCGAATGGTCGGATGATGCAACACTACTAGGCCTTGAACACCCTTGTAGGTGACTGTTTTTCAAAGTATCTTGACTGAGCTTGATCAAAATCATTTGACGTCTACCTAGATCCCATCCTTATTTGAGCCTCTCTTTGTTGTTTTTTATTTGAAAGTGAATTTGAGGTGAGTGGGTGTTGTTTCTTGGGATTGCTTGTTTGGGTAAGATATTTTTCTAGCGAGTGGTCACCTGGGTAGTGTTTCCAATTGATTCTTTCATATTTGTGTTTTGATTCCCTTTTCATCTGGTTTGTGTGTTATTAGAGGAATTACATTGCTATATTAATTTAATTACTTTGTGAGTTATGCATTTTTGATCCCTTGTTGAAATTGGAGTGGGATTGCTAGCCTTAGTACCAATATCATACAACCCTCAGCTTGTTGTTTGCTAGTTTTAATTTGAATTTTTTTTTTAGTCTAAGAAACTTTTTCATTTCAAAAGAAAAACAACAAAAATTTTGTAGGGTACAACTTTTGAGTGTTTTGAAAAATTGCATCGCTGTGGTTGGCATTTTAAGACCTTTTTTATATTTTAGGCTTTTCTTGATTGGTAGTAAAATGAATGTGAGGTTTTCTTTTTTAGCATAAAATCTAAAACATAAAAATAACTCTTCGTTTCCTTAGATAGACTTCATTGAAAGTAAAGTTTGCATTTCTTGCATTTATGTTTTCTTCTTTGGATTGGAAAAGAGTAAAAAACATCATTGGAGTTTCATCCCCTCCTTTGGTTAATCAACATTCATAAGAAAAATAACACTTAATCTAAAACTTATTAGACTCTTTTTCTTCTTTGAAAACCAACACTAGATAGGGTTAGGGCCTTGGGGTAGGGTTAGAGATTAAACTCTCCAAGTCCACCTAAACTGAATGTAGAAGTCATTAAAGAGGTTTTAATCCATTGTCACAATGTGTGTGTCATGAATCTCCTCTAGCATAGGATTTAAGCATGAGGTTGCATTGGGTAAAGCAAAGTGATATACCCTTTGTACTTGTATTGGTATTTTCTAGATTGCATCGACTACTACATATACATGGGCTTCAGAAGTGCCATGCCTCCCTAAGGGGTAGCACTTCTTGAAGTTTCAATATTAGTTTTCCTACCATATGTGTGGTTATACCTTCAACTGTTCTCCAAGTCACCGAGTGTGAGGTGTTAACCATAGTTGTGTTTCTTAGGTATCTACAGAGGTGACTATGGGTTGGAAGTACTGTCAATACTTGGGGTAGACGTCAAACCTTTTTTCTTGTTCCCCTAGAGGGTGCCCACATTAATAAAGGGCACTTACACTGATAAGGTCTATTGCACATGAGTTATCATAACTATTACTCACAACTTTGCTAGCCAATATTTTGGGGACTTGACTTCCCCTAGAGGTTTGGTTTTTGGAAGGCCCCTTTGATCCATTGGTTTCCCTATTAATAGCCTAAATTTGTGAGGGGTATAATGTTTGGTTATATGTCTAGGTTGGCCATAGTTTGATTTATTTTTTTTGATAACACATTTATTCTTATGTCAGACCAATTTCTATGTTGGTCTCATTGATAATTAGTACTTTCAACCGAAGGAGTGGAGCAACCACCTCTTAAATGGACGTCAGTTTGTGACATATAACCTACCTATTTTGACAGAATACTAGAGGTGAGTGATAAAGTAGAAGTTGAAGTGGTCAATGAAATTCCCCCACTTCACTATAACCCTCCTTTGAGTAATCCTACACACCCTGTACTCATTGAGGTAAGGGGATACTTAAATGATATATTTTCTTTGTCTAGTGATCATTACAAAATATCAATCCCAAGTGTTACATCTAGTATGGCATAACATTCAACCTCATCAACAAGTGTCCCTAGAGGCACCTATATGATGTCTTCCCTTCCATGTATTATCTAAATTTGACCTACATCATATTTTTATATCACTTTAGGTGTCTCCATTTTGGGGATGCCAATAGTAACTTCCTTTCCTTCCATGATTATAACTAGCATTAGCACACCCATCATCTTTGTTGAGATATCCACATTTGGATTTTCATCCACTGGGGGGAAATTCCTTGGTTCCAATACTGAGAGTGTATCTTATTCTTCTTTTGACATCTCTATAGGAATCTTGACGATGTTGAATGATAGTTTCCCTTTTGGATGGAATATACCTAGCGGGTATGGGGATACTCCTAGTCAATCTGGTGGTAGAAATGTTTATGGGGAATTCAACATCCCATAGGGTAGCACAATTATTCTTGGAATCTCAACTCCTTCTTCCTATACCCATGTCCCTAGGGGAATTCCTCATGGGGGAAGTTATTGTCTAGGAGCTAGTATTCCTTCCATATCTACCTCCATTCTTAGGGGCATATATTGGAATTATTGTCATTGATGTCAAAGGATTAATGAAGTAATGAATGTCATATTACAAAATTACAATACAAACAACATTTCCAATATATATATATATATATATATATATATATACAAGTATATTAGAAAAGGGGTGCATGTGAAAAGGTAAAAAATGAAATGGTGGTTTCAAACCCATGGATTTGTGTTATTTTCCCATGATATTTTGGGTATTTTCCCATGCTATTGGAAATTAATTATTTAATGAATGGACATGTCCCTTCATGAATGGTTATAAAAAAGTATAAAAATATAAAAAATTGAGAGAAATCTAGTGTGTGAAAATTATATTAGTAAAGACTCAGTTGTGAAATCAGTTTCATGTCATCTTGGCATTTTCATGATCACTTTTTATTAATTAATTTATTTATTTCTGGGATGTTTTAGAACCTAATATTTTAAGAATATGGAGGAGAGATATTGGTGTCATGTGTTAGAAATTTTAGATGTTGGTTTGATATACATTCATAGATATGACCTATTGAAGTTAGGGTTTTTGAATGTCACCAAAATCATTTTCAAATATGTCAACTTGTCACTTTCTCTATAACTTATTTTTTGGGATGTTTAAGACCTTGAAAAATTTTCAAGATAAAGAAGAGATATTGGTATACATTTGGTTCAAATTTTAGATGATGGTTCTCCAAACTTTTGAAATATTCCTTATGGAAGTTTGGGTTCTTAAATGCCTTGAAATGAGTTTCAAACAGGTCATCTTCGATATTTTCCTATAACTTATTTTATGGGATGTTGTAGACCTTGAAACTTGGTAGAGACAATTGAGAGATATTGATGTACATGTGGTACAAATTCCAGATTCTAGTTTTCTATACTTCGAGAGATATTCCTTGTGGAATTTAAGGTTTTGGAATTCTCCTTAAATTTGTTTCAAACAATTATGCTTGGAACTTTTGCTACAACTTATGTTTTGAGATGTTTCAAAACTTAAAAATTTGTACAGAGAGAGTCAATACCTTGGTGTACATGTGGTACAAATTTAAATGTTGGTTATCTATAATTTCAGAGACATGGCCTATAGAATTTAGGTTTCTTGAATGCACCTGAAATTAGTTTCAAACAAGTCAACTTGGCATTTTCAATATAACTTCTTTCTAGGACTCTTTAGATTGTGAAAATTTTAGAGAACATAGGACACATATAAAAGTACCTCAGGTAACGATTTCATAGTTAGATTTAAAAAATTGGATATGTGGCATGTTGTACAAGCTCATTCTCGTGAAGAGGCCCAAAACAACAAGGTTTGAGAAAGTTACCATTTGGAAATTCAAATTTTGGCCAGGCCTGGTAAAGGCAGAAGTAGTGAGAAAACCTGGTGAAGGGAGAGGCAATGAGTAGAACTGGTGAAGGAAGAAGAAAGAAAAATACCTGGTGAAGGGAGAAGCAATGAGTAGAACTAGTGAAGGAAGAATCAAGAAGAATACCTGGTGAAGGAAGAAGTATCAAGAAAACTTGGTGAAGGTTGGTGCAACTCACACAAAGAGATTGGTCTCACTTGCTAATTTGGTGATTAAATGTGGGGATTTTTGTGTTTATTATATTGGTGTGTATGAAAATTTGTAAGATATTGTTTTATTTTTTAAGTTGCTTCTTAGTGGTGGGGATTGGTGTCTATGAATATTTGTAAGAGATTGGTGTCTCTTGCTAAGTTGGTGTTTATAGGTGGGGATTGGTGTCTCTAGTAGATTGGTATCTATGAAGATCTGTCAGAGTAGGTTTGTCCTCACCAATATTTGTACCAGTGGGGACATGTGCTTCTAGTAGGTTGGTTTCTACAAGGAATTATAAAAAAAAGTTCTATTGTTTTCTCTCGAAAGGGTTTCCACGTAAATTTTATGTTCAATGTTCTGTAATGTGATCATTTTCTTATGGTTGATAAATTTTTGAAAAGGTAAAAAAATTTCTTNCCCCCCCCCCCCCCCCCTCCTCTCAGTATAAGTGTGTTCTCAACAATTGATATCAGAGCATGTCTCTTTAAAAACAATCTATCCCCTGAAAGGTAGATCTTGGGAGAAAAAATGTATTATCAACAAGGTTTCTCGACAAACAGGTCTCTGTTGTTTAAGAAAACAAACTATGCCTTAGGGAGCACAAGGATGGGAGCCTACTTAAGGGTTCTTGGTTTTTATATTTTTGAATCAATCATATATTTTTATACAACTCCAATAACTCCACCATCAGATGTGACCGCAAATAAGACTAGTGAAAATAATGCAAAAGCCATGAATGCGATATTGTGTGGTCTATCGAAATCCAATTTTGTCAAGGTGATGCATCGTGGATTGAAAAAAAAGTTTTGGACAATATTCAAAATTTCTATGAAGGAGGTGACAAGGTGAACAAGGAAAAGCTCCAAACTCATAGAATACAATTTGAGAGTATAAACATGAAATATGAAGGAAATGTTGGAACGCATCTCTTTTACATGGAAATGTTTTTCAACACCATTAGAGGACATGGGGAAAAGATTAAAAAATTAATGATTGTAAAAAAGGTGTTAAGGTCACCCCCTTTAAGAATTTATTCCAAAGTTTTTGCCATTGGAGGAATGAATGATCTTGATTCATTAACAATGTGTTGTGACTGCAACAACACCCCTTTACTTTTTCTTTTATAAGTTAAATGAAAGAGGTCCCCTACTAAAATTTCAAACCTGTTGCCTAATCCTCTATTTCTTGAGATTAATGTCATTTCTTTTCCTCTTTGATAGAGTTGAGAGGTTTAATATTGATTGATTATTATATTTGATCGATGTTGTTTATTCCTTTCAATCTAATGATCTCAGATGTCTTTGTGATGCTTCTTGACCTATGATGTTTCGTTGACATTTGTGTGATATAATTGACATGTCATCTTATGACCTGTTGATGATTCTCAAGTGCTTGGTGATCTTATGGCAACAAGGTTTGTTCTATTGCATGTACTGGATGACTAACTCAAACTATGCATCTTCCTACTGACATATTTGTGCTTCATGTTTTCATATTTATGTTTTCACATGTAGATTCTACTAACTTGTTTCGAATTCTAAGTCTAAACTGCATAATTGATGATCCTTCTTTTGAGTTGAGACTTGGCACATGTAGTTTCAAGACACTCATACCCAACCACCATATTGTGGATGAATAAACCTAACACTCTCTTATAAATTAACTTAAAGGAAGGTAATATATTGTTTATAGTATTGATAAGTATTCTTGTGATCTCATGGATGATATCATTCTTCTATTTTGCAGGAGCAGGTTTGTAGGGACACTTCATTTGCTTGATCACTCTAGCCTCGAGATGCCTATGGGAGAATCTCTTGATCCTTTTCCACAATATTGACCTTTATTCTTGGAAATCTCCTTTTTATTGGGAAGCAGATTATCTTCGCTTGAAGTTTCCTCAAGGTATGAATCCCCCAAGGTTGTCAGACCCACCTTTCCTGCGATCTTGTCCTTGAACATATTCATATTTTTTTATACAGAGTCCTCTCTTGTTATTACTTCTCGCCAAAACCCATGCCATAAGTCCACTCAACTTCTTGGTTGTTAGTCCTTGTCATTTTATTGCCTTACTCCCATTATATATTTGTCGCATGCACAATGGTCTGATGTAAAGACATTTTCCTCAACTTGATTGATTCTTGCTCCTTGCAATCTAAGTATGTTTTCCCTTTGAGATGTGCACATTGAGTGGAGTATCTTGTAATGTATGCCTGGTTGGAGTCAATATCATGCCTCTACTTGTCGCTACTTGCAATGTCAAATCATCACATGAAGTGTCATCCTTTCCTCTTCGTCATTTTCCCTTCATCATTGCTGAATCGCCACATCCTTGATCACCATATTCTCACTCCTCTCCATGATGCCAGGGTGTTTGAAATCCTACCCTATACATGCTTTTATGAATTTTAACCCCTAGATGTGGAACCTTGGTTAGCGGAACCCTAAGGGGGTATGTAACCTGGATCTATGCAATTTGGGCTTAATTTTCTATCTTAATTTATTTATTTTTTGTATTTCGTTATTTTTGTAAATATTTTTATTTTATTTTATTTTATTTTAATTTTAATTTATTTTTGTAAATTATTATATTTATTTTCCCCGCGATTTTCCCTTAGATTTACTTCAAGTAGTTACATTTACTGGAGGGAAAATTTATTCATGTTAAATATTTTAAATGGGGTAAATTCTTCTTCTTTTTTATATATAGACTAATTTTCACTAAATAAACAAACCATTTAACTAAGACCTA